>JAOBYG010142538.1:0-10723 GCA_025403545.1 Epizoanthus stellaris
ATTCACACAAACCAGCCGAAAGCGGAAATCGATTAGCCGCCCTGGCTCGATACCAAGTTAATACCTAACCGCACTAGCCTGGCTGAAAGAAATAATAATAAAGAAAGAAAGATTTCACAACAAAGTTGTACATGTACTAAATACTTTAGTAGTGAGGTCACCCCAAAGGTGACAAAAATCTGGGTGCAGCGCCGTAATCGAGTTCTATTTCAAGCAAGAATTGCACTGTTTATGCTACCAATAGCAAAACACGTAGTTCTCTACGTATCCCCAGCCTCAACATGTTCTTAGCATGTTCTTAAATTTTGGGATTTTTTCAGCGTCAACGTTCTTATAAAAAAAACCCAGAGTGTATCGATTATGTTGTGCTTGGAAGGCCAGTCTCCAGGACAGACACTTCTCATTACCAACTACCAATGATCAAACACAAGTTAACACTACCAGTTTGTGACAGGGAAGAGTTTTATTTTGGGACACACAGTCCACAGTAGAACATACACATATTAAATACTTAAATAAACTTATGAGATACCAGAAGACGGACCTACATAGCAACAGCAAATACCCTTTGTTTACAATGATTCGAGATCGGTTAAGTCTTATATGTGATGTAACTTCATGTTCATCCACAATTTCAGTGAAAAAACCAAATTTCTGTTGCTTAAAATGGCACAAATTTGAAGCATGCTTGCTATAATTGCAGAAGAAAATAACTATATTTAACATGCATGTTGGAAATGGATGAAAGGTACAAATACACTGCAGGTTGAGCAACACAAGACACCAATGCAAAGCACCTTGACCCTGAACTGATAACTTTGAGAAATTCCCCAACAAGTCTGTTAGACTATTAACTACATTTTCCTCTGTCCATAGTCTGACACAGTTATCTTCTTCAAATGTACATTGCACATCTGATAACAGCTTTTTAGAATCCAAACATTAATCTATATTTCATAAGTACATCATGTACTTGGAAATTCCGCTTATGAACTAAACTTTATGGCAAAATAAGGGACGGACCATTTGATTTTGTTGGGGGGGGGGGGGGGAAGTGGAATAATTTTTAAAAAAAAAATTGCACAAATCAAAAAGCCAAATTTTTTTTTTGCACAACACAAAATTATAAAGACAAAGTGAGAGAAAGAGAGGGAAAAGCGAAAAAAAATTGCAGGCCCATTCCAGGGCCAAAAAAAATTTGCCCGCAAATCATTCTTCCATCCCCCTCCCACGATATTAAATGGTCCATCCCTAATAGTTATAATTGTCCATTTCTATGCAAGACCAGTTGATCAGCATCAGTCATTGGAGACTAATAACAGTATTTATGGTAGAAAAAAGGCCAAATATAGAACGGTTTTAGGTGGGGATTTGCCTGAAATCCATCAGAATGATAATTTAAAAACTTTGACATATCTAATGTGATAAAAATAACAGGAGGTATAAACCTTTTGAGTCCCAAGACTGATCCTCAACACAAAATGCAATACAGTAATTTCTCCAAACATAGTCATAGAGCAAAAATATGATGTGTGACCATTCATTTGAAAGCTTTCGATGAGTATATTCTTGTTAGACTGTTTTTATTCCCTTAACTTCACATATTTTGAAATATAGTTTTCAAAAATACTATAGTCATCGCCTCAGGACAAAAACGTCTAAACCAACAACATCAACAACCACTGATACAGACAATCAAACTGGTCCCACCAAAAGCAACTCAGAAATATGACAAGACACGAATTCATTAAAGATCATAGATCATACTTGGTCCTTTGCTTTGAAGATGAGCTCTGATTGGTAAAGTTTCTTCAGATGGGGCAAGTTTGAAAGCTGTAGTAAGAATATTAGTTAAAAAGCTATTTCATAACTTTCTTTAAACAATCAGTATGTTAAAGAACTGCTCTGAATTTATTGTCAGAAATCTCACATCAGAGTTTGTAGTTCTAGTCAGTAGTAGAACTGTAGCAAGGCTTGTCTACTGTCAGTCAACTAGTAGAGATTCAAAGTGATCTGTTGTGGTGATCTTACTGACTTATCATTTTCCACCATTTCCTTCCATTAGAGTTTGGCAAAAGACTGGAAGTTGTTTTATGCCAGCCGTACATGTATATGTGTTGTATGATCTGATGCTTCACTGTTCCCTGATACTGGCAATTTTTTTAGAAAATGGCAAAATAGAATGCTTTTTGGTATCCGCATTGACAACACATGCTTGAATCGCCACAGCCATCACATTTGTTGAACATTCTGAATACTTGGTGAACCACAGGTTGAAGTGAAGCGACCTTGAAGGGACCAATAATTTTGTACAATCTAATTCTTCTATTCATCGATCCTGAAAAAGTAAGACAAGAAAAATAAATGTGAGAGTACAAGGGAAAGAAGAGAAGAACAACTTAATTATATATGAAATGAATTTGTGTGCATGGGTTTGTGTGTATGGGTGTGTGTGTGTGTGTATGTGTTTGGGTGTGTATGGATTTGTGTGTATGGGTGTGTGTGCATGGGTTTGTGTGTGTATGGGTGTGTGTGCATGGGTTTGTGTGTGTATGGGTTTGTGTGCATGGGTTTGTGTCTGCATGGGTTTGTGTTTATGGGTTTATGTCTGCATGGGTTTGTGTGTTTATGGGTTTGTGTGTGTATGGGTGTGTGTGTATGGGTTTGTGTGTGTGTGTGTGTGTGGGTTTGTGTGTGTGTGTGTGTGTGTGTGTGTGGGTGTGTTTGGGGGTAGGGGGAACTGAAAATAGAGACATAGCTAAAGGTGGTACGGCGGCCAAAAGGGCAAACGTAGAGGGAGGAGGTCAAAATGTGTGAGATAAGAGAGAACACGTGTGTTCAAAGCATGAAGTAGAGAAACAAGAGTGCAGAACATGGGGAATGGGAGCAGAATGCAGGGATGTGTGAGGTAGAGAGAGAAGTTTGGAGAGCAGAGGACCAGAGATGTAGTAGGTTTCGGTGATGATTAGCCTGGGTTCCGGATGCCCTCCTCTTGTAACGGTGGGACGCTCGAAAGAGTCATCTGGGAATGTAAGACGCTAATGTCAAATCGTGACGTAGATTTAGTGACACCTAGGAACCAATTAGAAACTATGATAGAGATTCGACGGGAAAATATATGCAAAGTATTTGAAAGTCACATTACAGCGTCTTGACAGAGATCAAGCCGGCTGCTTACAGTTCGAGGAGCGATGACATGATGGTAACCAGAGAAAAGTTCGATATTAAAAATGTGTGAAAGAAGTATTCTCTCAACTGGCTACGGAAAGTCGCGTATTTACCAACTGGCTCCACTGGTTTATTCTTCTTTGCAAGTGGTATAAAGGGTGACAAGCCTACAGCTGTTGTGCAAGGTTTCATAAACGCCTCTTCGGCGCAGTTGACATTTTGACAACATAAATGTTGTGTATTTGAGTTCACACAAACCAGGATACAGGAATACTTTTAAACAAGATACAGTTCTATATTTGTGTTTGCTTCGTTAGTTCTGGGAGCCGATTGGGTTGATGATAATAACGAAGATCATTATCTGCGTGCATTTTGAAGTAGCTGTACGGAAGTTCTCAGTACCAGTTTGGAATTCAATAAGCACACATCAATTATGATTCGTTCTTTAACGATAATATATTGAATATGATAACGAATAGCAGAATCGTATGTGCATTAGAGGTATGTGTACTGAAGTTTTCAGTACGTTCGAGATACTGTACACATTGACAATGCCTCGTTGATTTCGGTGCTGCCAGACTCCATTATAATTTTGTTGATTGTAACGAACATAGCTTTCGATTTTTGCTCGAGCTCAGTTAGCGTTATTTCTAGATTTTCCCGCAGCTTCTTGAGTTTCAAGAGTTTTGACTTGCAATGATTTTGGCAGATGTAAAACGGACCGTTTCTATCTCATAAATTATCTCATAAATAAACCGCTCGACCGCAATAGACTCCAGCATAACACGAGGGTCGAGATGCTTGTTCCTCTTGCTGAAACACTAATTTTCTTGCTCTTCTCTTCGAACAGTACGTCACAAAGTATACCACAGAAATGTGCTTCACTTGCGATTATTAACTTTTTCGGAGTTTCACCCGCCGTCTCATACATCTCTCGATATATCACGTATTAAACTCTCCTTCGCAACTGCAACGCTTTTTGTCACATGAATTTTCGACAAGCTGCTGACAGCGAGCAAACACCTCGCATTTGGTACCTTTTCTACTGACGGTACCTTCGATTGGCTGTTGTAAGCGCCAAAATTATGAAAATTTATGCAAGTAAAATCACGAGTGGGGGCGCGAGCCTACGTCACGGTTTGGCATTAGCGTCGAGTGCAAATATAGCTTAAAAGTTCAACTTTTCCAAATTTAAAGTTGCGTAAAGATGTTTAAACCATGTCTTTACACTAGCTTTACACTTGCATTACGCAAACGTAAATCTCTTATTTCGTGCTGTGTTTTGTCATTTAACTTTTAAAATACATAGTTTACTCATGAAATTTAATATCATTTGATATGAGATGATGTAATGATGTTAGAATAACTCTTCAACGTACCAACAATTGTACTGTTAATGTACTTATCGTTTCCATGTTTTTTACAAAGCGCGACAGCTATTACAAAGTGAGACGATTATTACAAAGTGCGACAGAACAAAGGTGGCGCCAGATCTTGATGGTAGCATTTTTAAAAAAATTGTCAAAAAGATTATCTTGACATACTTATTATATTAAGTCACTAAAAAATTGGGGGTCACAGGACTCGTTTTGGCATAAAATACGTTTGAATGTTAAAAATAGGGTACACTTGAAGCCCTATAGGGTTGCCATGGAAACGATAATTAGAGTAAGAAGGCAATTATTGGTACTTTGAAGAGTTATTCTGACATCACTTAATATCAACTGATAGTAAACTACCGTCATATTTGATAATGCCCTCCTTAAATTTGATAGTGTAGAGAAACGGAAAACAGGGGCAAGTCACCTTATTACCATTTCCCCTACAATAATTATGTAGCATGACGAATCTATTCGAGACTCTTCTAGTCTGATGTTGAAATAAAGGCGTGACTCGTATGACGTATAATAGTTCAGCGTAATGTAATCCCTTGAGTATAATCACGAGTATTCTAGAATCAGTTAGTGGCTTTGTTTACGCATACACGCCTCGTAAATTGTGTAATACCAAGCTCATACAACTGTATATACACTGTAGATTTATGATTCAATAGCACAAACATAGAAGTGTGATTCACTTGTGTCTACAAGCCAGAGCTAGTCAGGACTAGACCGGCCATTTGCTACAATTATAAACCTTACTATAATCTTACCAGTTATCCCTTGTCACACCTCAAGGTCTGCAAATAAAACAAATGTTATAAATTAAGAAGTGCATGCATTTCAATCTATTTAATGGGGCTCTCAAGTAAAGCAAACGACTGGTTGCTACGGAAAATTACAGCTGCCTTGTGCACTATATGTTTATGCTAGGAGGTTTAATTAACAAAAAATCTTTTTTGGAGTACAGAGAAAAATGTAATGTGGTTGGTGACGTCATCACTTTCCATATATGACATCACTAAATGACAAAGCTGAAAATAACTCGCGCCCCTTATTTTCGCCGAGTTTTCTTTCTGAACACATTCTTATGCATCACTCGCAAAAAAGTATGAAGTGATCTTCCTAAATTTGTCCACGAACTATTTATTAGCGCGTTAAAAAAGATGACGTCATTCTATATTTCCTTCCACAACAGTTTTTCTAAAAACAACCGCTTCATACTTTTCCCTCTTTTAATTTAATAACAGTAATTTTTAATACCCACTGTTATTCAAGCCGAACGCGTTATTTAGCTTTGAAGCTGCAAAATTTATTTTTCATATAAAGGAAGTGATGACCAATCTCTTTTCTGTGCACCAAACATTTTTTTATAAATTAAACCCCCCGAGCCTAAAACATAATGAAGAAACTGAGTTGTAATTTCCCTTAGCAAACCAGTCATTTATTTTACTTGAGAGTCCCCTACAAAAGCACACTGCAAATCACAGTCCAACAGCTGCAGTAAGAACTGCCGCAGTCATATTTTATGGAGCAACCAGTTTTGTAACCCTCATGAATCAATGTGAATGAAAATATAACGAAAGTCAAATGGTTTCTTTATCAATCTGGAGGTAAAAGGAAACAAAGGAGCGTGAATTACACATTAATATTTCAGAACGCAAAAACAATACGGTGCACATTTTCAAAAAAATCCACTTGCTATCATTCTTATCGGATGATAGGAAGTCTGATGGGGAAGGGGGTGGATGATTCACTCATTGTCAAGTTGGGTACACCTGAGATAAGATTTGGGTGTCTTTATAGGATACCCATGGGCAGTCCGTCGAGTGAGAGTAGAAGTTTTCCCCTTTCCTTGTCGGACTGCCCTGGTTATCTGAAGGAGTTGAGAGTATTTTTTGTCTGTCGGATGAAACTTGATGTGGGATACACTTTTAATCATCCACATCCCGTGTTGCGTATGTAGAAGTTTCTAACTTTATATATCACAATTGTAACCCCCGGGATAGGAGTACACAGAACTGAGATAGTCATGAATGAGCACTGGTAAGTTAATTGCATTGAGCCCTCTTTATTAACTGACGAGCAATTAAACACGAATAATTTACAATTGTTGGATATAGTCATTTCATATCCAACAAGTCTGAGTGGAATAATTGTTCTATTAAATACCATGTCAAAACATACTTATTTTGTTTTTAATTTTGTGTAAATCGAACGGAATTTAGTGTAAACCAAGCAGAATTAACTGCAAAACAGGAGGATTTGAAACTTTACTTCTGTTTCAAAAACACCTGTTTTTCCATACAAGGTCAAACTCATGAATATCAACTAATAAGCAGTAAATATTTAACCAATCAAATTGCTTAAAATTCAATAACCATTGGGTTGCATTTAATAATGCGCATTATTAGAGCAAATGACATTGTATTCTCATCATTGATACTATTTCAACGAAAATAAAATGTTCCAGAAAAGCGTTTATCATTGTTTCCCGCTATTTTCTTCCTTTCTTTTTTTCTTTTTTTGCAAGAAAATGAGTAAGGGTGTGTAACTCCCACTTGGCTCTTGTCACATCTCAATTCCAGTGCCATGATTTGGCATGTACGCTGTAGCCAGGTTTCACATCTCAAATTCAAGAGTAGGGCCGGCCGGTTGTCAAAAGTGGGTTAACTATTAACCCAGGGTTATTTTCCCAGGGTTACCATTTAACAAGATTCGGTTGCTCGAAGGCCGATTACCACCAACTCAGGGTTAATTTGTAGGTTAAATTTAACCCACCAACCAAGGGGGCTTAAATCATATTGCTTTTTAGAAATAAAATGGCGGACGAGTTAGTTTTTGGTAATGTTGATTTTGTGGGTAGAATAATAATAATATGTTTATTGAATTCAATGGCAGTATTACACTAAATTGCATAATTTTATATTTACAATAAAACTACTAAAGCGAACATATTTACAATATAACTATTTTAGAAAAGCGTATTCTATGATGACCATGGCATACAAAAAGCGGGAAACAGAAGCACAATTTAGAATTTAAACACAGTTAAGATCAGAGAAACGTCTAAATAACGACTGAGTAAAAAAGTGTCAGTCTCGGGCGGGTTTTTTCAAAATTTAACCCTGGGTTAGCTATACCTAGGGTTATCGTAAACATAAACTACTTTTGTGCAACAGCTTTTTTATCCATGGTTAGCTAACCCAGGGTTAGACAAATAACCCAAATGTTCATTAATAATTAGCGCTTACAATCAAGATTGACTCCACAAGTATATAATGCTCAAATAATCGTGTCTCTTGGCATAATACACATTACGTACGCAAAACCTAACATCTGTTACAAAACAATTACACATGAGGAACCTCGCCCTATAAGCCTCCATGGCTTCTATGAGGATTCCTCGCCATTACTTATTTTAAAATACATATTAGTAACGCTTGCTGTAAATTATCATGTAGTATGGCAAACCAATAAAGTGTAAAGTGTACTTCACTTCCGGATGAGGCGGTGACTAGTTTTGTTTTAGTCACGTTTTCAGAATGGAGCAGTTGGATGTCACCTTTGTGACAGTGTTTATGTATTGGAATCTATTTTGTGGACATTAATCAAGCAGTAACTCTGATCAAGCCAGGACAGAGGAAAGAGGTACGATTATGAACTTGTTGGCGAGCATTTGTGTTCGTTTCCAGGAACTACTCAGCTTTCTCCGCATTCAGTACTTGTGTCACTTTAAGCCGCTCAGTTTGATTCTGTTTAGTTATTAGAAATACCTATACTTTAGTTTGCTTTAGTTCAGCGTCATTACGTGACACTTAGAGATTTCTTTATTGTTTGTATTTCAGTTGTTAGGTAGTCTCAATAAACTTAAGAAAGGAACAGTGAAACGATGCTTGTTGGGACTCTAGTTCAATTATCTTATATGTTTATACGGCCGACCGGGGATGAATAGACCTGAGATAAAAAATGGAACTTCGCCAGCTGTAACACCAGGGTTAACAACTAATCCTGGGTTAAAATTAACCCACTTTCAAGCATTCGAGCCCAGATGGCTTTCAGCGTTATATTCCTTCATCTTCCATACAATAATGAAAGGAACAAGCAAACGGTTTCCACGAAAGGTGGGTAAGAATAATTGAATTTGATTCTTATTTTGCGCATGTCGGTGGATGAAATTACCACTGAAACTTCCAGTATGTTATTAAATTATCTACTAGATTAATGCTCCAATTCCTTCTCAAATTGCCTTCCTTTCAGTATTTACTGCTATAGCAAATCTGGAATCTTGGTTCAGTTGCACACAAAAAACACACAGCACCAACAATGGCATACATATATTTGTGCAAAATTGTACGATTTTAATCCTTACCCGGGCATTTTTGGCTTCCCACAACCCGGGGAGGGGGGTCATTGGGCTTCCATCGTAAAATCCTTATTATTAACTCCAGGATAACGAAACTTGGCACGAATGTTAACTATCATAACATGTACCAAATTTTAGTATTAGGTTTCACTAATTGGCTATGACGTCATAATGACGTCATTATATATGAATTTTTATGTACTTTTTCTAGTATTTGAGTTACAATGCAATTTTTTCGGTGGACAGTTGATAGACAAGCTCTAATGCAATTTTAAAGTTATGGTTTACACATTAGTATTCAAAGGTGCCAAGAAAAAGGTAAATTCCATAGTAGTGAACAATATATAAACAATAACAACAATAACAATTGTTATAAACAAAATATTGTTATAAATATTGTTATAAATAAACATGAAATATTGTTATAAACAATAACAACAATAACAATAAAAAAATTATATAGCGCCTTTTGCAGGCATGACATCACACATTATTGATTTTTGCTTTAAAGTTCGCCAATCCCCTAAAATGTTAGAAAACTGATCCTAACTTGTGTAAACAAGGGTATAATAAGAACTCCCACGGTTTATTGACAGAAATTTAGTCGGTGTTGACAATAATGGTCGTTACCTAGAGGGGTGAAACCGTTACCATGACAACAGTGTTAAAATCAATATTTCATTTATTCTCCATCCAAAACCTCAGAAACTGGATGGTAATTGATTAGACTAAGATGAAAAAAGAAATAACATCAAAATCCGTTCATAAGAAGCCCTCCAAAGCTATGTAGCAACCAAAATAAGTCATGGTTACCATGGCAACGACACAAAATCGCCATAACTCCTTCAATTCTCATTCAATGGAGTGGAAACTTTGCTGAAATGTGAAGCATAACTAATGACATCATTCCAGACCATAACAGCACAATTTACTAGCAATGGAACATAAAAAAACAAAGAAATTAAAAATTTCATTAATTTACCCAGAATGCAATGTCTTTTGGAAAGCAATACTTATAAAATAGGTCGGTGCTTTCTACCTGAGCTGTTCAAACTGTACTGCCTTCAAATTGCAAAATAGTAGAATTACTAAAATCCAAAGAGTCTACCTTAAAAAGCGGTTACCATGGCAACAGCTTACACCGTACACTAAAAATTGCTCCACTATCGGATTCCCCATAAAATTCTAAGAAAAGTCGCCAAATTTCACCTTTTACAGTGCGACTACTGTAACCGGGGTCATTTAGATAACAAAAACCAATCATATTGCTGGAATATAACAAAGGCATCCGACTTGCGAGCGCTTTAGCCAATGAGCGGCTAGCAAAAAACAATGATAATACTTTGCGGAAAAATTGAAAATCGTGCGACGTCGGTTAATTTTCCAGTTTTTGCCAGATCCGAAAAAAGTCGTTAAAATGTTGCTATCTATTCAGCAACGAATAAACAAGAATGGCGGAATTTATGACAACGGCAGACGATTACCGCAGTTGCTCCGTGAGAGAGTCCTAAACCTGAGTAACCAAAACTTTTCACAGAGGCAAATAGCACAAGACACCCGAACAAGCCTTCACTTTGTGCAAAATGTTTTACGTGATTATAATATAACCAACTCGTCGATTCACCCACCTAAAGCAGCATGTCTCAGAACAAAATTGACGCAAGACGTCGTTGATTATATCGAGACCGCAAAACTAATGAAACCAAGCATTTATGCATCTGAACTGCAAAACAGAATGGTTCTCGATGGAGTTGTTGCTCCTGCTGACGCTCCAAGCAAGGCCGCAATTTCGAAGTGTGTGAGAAACGAC
>JAOBYG010142649.1:0-10722 GCA_025403545.1 Epizoanthus stellaris
GGAGGCATATTAGAAACTTGGAGCTCTAAAGGGGGGACTTATTAGAGAGGGGGGCTTATTAGAGAGGGGGGACTTATTAGAGATGGGGGCTTATTGGAGAGGGGGATTTATTAGAGAGGGGGGCTTGTTAGAAAGGGGGGACTTATTAGAGAGGGGGGCCTTAATAGAGAGGCAGGACTTAACAGAGCTTTTACGGTATTCGTCAACTGTATGGCTGTGTCAAAACGGTTTAGTGACTTGAAAAGTACGTAGTAGTTCTCTTTCTGACCATATATGTTGATTCTTACAAGAACTTCAGTTGAGTCTGAGGGCGATAAAACTGAAGAGCATGCAGACTCATTCCTCTCAGCTTCAACTTGATTTCCCAGAGTTTATCAACATTTATTTTCTCCTTACAATGTCAATATAAAAATACTGAACCAGGTAAAGAGAATAAAGAACTGATCTCCTGCTGCAAATATTCTTGATAAATCACTAAATTCTCCCAACTGGTTTTAGAAGTAATGTATAGAGACTATAGTAAGGCGAATTCAACAGCATAACAGTTGTTGAGCTGAAAAAGGCTAATATTAACAATACAGTGTTCCTTACTAGTTTGTCAAATCTGCTTCACACTGCTGAAGTTTCACTCCCAGCCAGTAATAAAAAAGTAAAAATTTGGAACATGAATTTGAATATACTCCTTAGTCATTTTCTTGAGATGAGAAGCTAGTCAACATACCTTCCATTTGCTTCATCGAACGAGCTTGAGAATTCAGAACTTCTGTTAATTGCTACGCATCAAGGAGATTTTGTTTCAAGAGGTTTGCAGTAATATAACCCCTAACTGTTGTCAATTTCAACGAGATTCATCACGCTATGAATTCGGGCGTTCACTTCATTTAACAGTTCTAAAAAAAAATTAAACTCCAAAAAATATTAGACCGTCTGGCGTCACCCGTTTTCCATAAAACGGTGGAAACTGGTCTGCATCCGTGCCTGGATTTGCAAATATTTTCTAGTTGCCATCCATGGTTTTACCTGCTTTAATAATAATAACTTGTGGTTGGCCATAGCAGCCGGCAACCACCAAAAATAACCTGAAAAGCGTAATTTAATGAAGTAAACTATGAGTTTAATTTCTTATCACTAATTAGCTACTTTCAGTTTGAAAAATAACCATCTACATCCAGAAAGTAGGGCAAACTATGAAAGTTGTTAATAATTTAGTTGGTTGTGCTTTGTTTATTTTGGTAATTTGCTATATTATTGAAATAAATATTGATAACTTCCAGGTGCATTGTAAATGCTTAATGCCTCCTTAATTGTTTTGTTAATTTGCTTAATATAATATTGACTGATAGTTATCACTTAATAACTGTTAATGACATCTTAATTGGTAAATGTAATTGCCTTTTGTATTCTTGGCTGATTTCTAATGACATGTTAATAACTGTTATTAACCTCATGCTGTGTTTCTCGACCTACTAACCACTAACCTGCCGGACCAATTCAATTAAATGCCGTTTCAGGACGTTCAGGTTGATGGGGATGCCGTGTCATCTTTGCAGGGTGCCGGGTTGGAGTTAACCCAGATTCCGCCCAAAGAGAAAGAGAAAACTTTACTAGAGGAGCAGCACAATCATTTATTACACTGTTTAGAGAAAGCTACGGTAAGTAGAGTTCTAGTTTAACAACTTATTAAATTGGACTTACAAAACATATCAGAAATAACAGATGTACAGAGAAATTACAGTCACTGTAGAAAATGCCCAAAAGGTGTGACCCGAACAAGACGGAGTTCCATGCGGGATGTCCAACGCAAACAATTAAGGAGAGAAAAAACAGCTCAAAAACGAATGCAGTAAAGCTACAATAAAGTTAAGGGTGGCAGGAACACGATTTACGCACAGATATGTATAAGAGGAGTCTGGATTAAAACTGTTACATAGTAAATTAAATAGCTCTTGGTATTTTTGGGGGAGTACTGTAGCTGAAATCTTAGAGCTAAACACGTATTCACAAATGCATGTACATCGTTTCTATATAGAATTACTGTAATAGTACGATTTCCTGGCAACAAGCCAAGTTCAAAACAAATTTCGAAAGTTCAAGGTTTTTTTTAGATGTGCAATTACATGTTTGCATGTTCTGTAGTTATTTACAATTGTATATTGCATTAAATTTTCGTTCCATTGCCACGATGCAGAAAAATTACTCACTTTTACCCCAATGTGGTTTTTGCATCTATAGGCGAATCTTTGCTGACGTAGTGTTTGTCAACAAACCTTTTCAATTCCAAACAGCTTTGAATGTTGGAACATAGAAACCTTTGTGTCAAGTATTCAATCATGGACTTACAGGCTCATGTATAACAATAGTCAAGATTTGCTTATATCTTAACTGAAAGCCAGTCTACAATTATTAAATAGCTGTATAAGCATCACATTGCAGTCCAGAGTACAGTCGTTTTCATATACGTACTACTTGTATGGTGCTAACTTCAAAAACTCCATAGATCCAATTAAAGACAGAGTGTTACAGTAACTCTACTTGTAATTAGAACAGACTTTATGAGATTACCGCCATTATCATTATATTATGCTATATTATAGTGGATTGATGGACTTTGTTCTCACTTATCTGAGTTATCATAATAATTAGTCTTTAAAAACGCCCAACTGCTGGATTTTTCATGCTACATCACGCAAATACATTACATTTCCGAAAATCTAAAAAGCTAAACTGCAGGATAGCGCAAAATCACAGATGGAAGTCGATAACTTTATTTCAATACCAGGGATTCAGAAATCGAGATAATAAAAGCAAGACAATGCGCTTCTAAGGCTACGTCCACACTGATACAATTGCAAAAGCGAATTCCCATCTTTGAAGATGAATCATTGTGATTGTCTCCTAATGCGTTTTTTAATAAAACCATAATTTCATTGAAAATTAACGGTAGTTTCTGATCATTTTAGTATGTACAGAAGGTACAAATGCATGAAAACATAGCTTAGTCCCCCTGATGATAACACGTCATGTTTGTTGTTCACAGCAACGTCAATTTGTAGAAATGGAATACGCATACAATGGGGAGCCGGTGAGAAAACCGCCAAAAGTCCCAACTCCAATCTGTACGCCTTCGGGTTCTCCCATTTCCTCCTCGCTGTCCCTCGCCGCTGTGTGTGACAACGCCTGCTACAACCGGAACAGTTACGATGGCAAGTGTGTTAAGCGCATGCGCTCAATGTCTGAGCCCGCACACAAGCATGAGAATGCTGTACTGGGTGACCACATCGAGATGAATGATATCAAAAGCAAGCCGAATTCAAATGCCAAGTCACATGCGCATGTGCACAGTCACCCACATGGTCACCATGGTGATGGCAGACAGCCCAATAATATCACTACCTCGGCAGTGGTGACAATGCCAGACTTTGAGACAGTCACTATTCCTAATAACATTGGCCACGACCAGCCAACACCTAACAGTCGGCGCCGATATGATCCTAACTGCAACGATCGACGGCACTCGACTTCACACCACACTGCAATATGAGAAAAGGCAACAGTGTGTTGAAGCAGAAGGCTTCTTGAATTTTAAAGCGTTTTAGATGATATCAGAAAAATTTGGATTTTAAAGCACAACCTATGGAGTGCAGGTATAAATTAGCTGCACCAGAACAGCAACTTTAAATTATTTCCAAGTTTTTGACAATACGAATAGTAGGATACTCACTTGGTGAGGCAACACAGTAAAGCTGAACCCATTCAGCAGAGTGTAGAAGTTTTTAGTCGAGTATGTCTCGGATAGTGTGCAGTGACACTCCCAGCCCCCCATGGTGACGTATGGTATAAGAAATCTCCCGTCAGTACACCGCAAAAGTCAGTGATAGCCTTCCATGGTGACATAGGGTTTGCGAAATCTCCTATCGGTACCCGTGAAGAGTCACAGATAGTTTTCCGTGGTGACGTATGGAAAATCTCCTGTCAGTGGTCCTCGCGAGGATTGTACACGAGTACTTGTGTTGAGCACAGACCAAGGTTAACAGATGCCAAAATGCATTCCGAGTGGAGATTGCTTGGTTTAAAGGTGATTGTGTGATGACTGAGTGATAAGCATGAAGCAGAGAAGTACCATCTTCTTACTGTGTAGAATGACCTGAGGAGTTTCCTCTGGTACTCCCAGAAATTTCCACACCAATATTTCGTGCCAAGTATGGATCAGAGAAGTACCATCTTCTTATTGTGTAGAACGATATGAGGAGTTCCTCTGGTACTCCCAGAAATCTCCACGCTAGCATTTTATGCCAAGCACCAACTGAATTAACACAACAACAAACCGATTTGTGGAGAGTGCAGGAACATGGAGTAAAGCTTTCGGTGAGGCAATGATAGCTGAGAACAGAGGAATAACAGTCTGTCTGATTCCCAGATTTTCAGACAGTTCCCCATTAGAGGCAAAAACAAGCAGCTTTGTTAAGAGCACAGGCACAGTACGTGAAGCAGCTGATGGAACGAGAAGCCAGATTGGAGACTCCCATTTGGGGACTTCCATCTCTTGTGAAACCGTTCATCACGAGACGACGGGAACACAGGAATTCTGGTGTCCACACTGTCACAGATTACTTGGTTTTAGTTTTGTAACAGAATCGATATCACTGGTGAGATGAGAATTCAATACTCCTACTATTCTGAGATAAAACGTCAGCTGGGATTTTCTGAAGGTATGCACTGCACAAGGTCACAATTTAAGTCCTCGAAGAAAGAACACAGATTGTGCAATTACGAGATATATGGCCTTCTCAGAGAATTTGGGACATCCAAACACAAAGGGGGAGGGGAATCAGTGGTATACACTGGAGTAACACACCCTGGCTAGGTAGATTCATACTCGTATTGACCGGATTCAACGACGACATGAATCGTTTTTTATTAATTCAAATATGTAGTAAATTAAATCGGATGTCCGTTGATGTACAGTGGCTTCTCCAAGAGGAGTGAAAACATTACCGATATTTATATGCGATAACTGAACTCGATTTTAAACTCGAGTTTACACCACTGGCGAACCACGCCGTTTAATGTTGAGTGCAGTGCACATTTCTTAATGTCTGAAGTCCGGTTGGTAGGAGTTTCAGAAATCCTTTGCGGAGAGACAAACAGGTATGAATTAGGGTATAAATAGAACAGTTTAATGGTCGACATTTTCATACATTTAATTTAAAAGCGTATTTTTTCTTGATATATAGTAAATGAGTTTGAAGTTTTGTAAAAACTTTAGTGTTGAGTAAGTTATGATAAGACGTAATATATTGTGTTGGAATAGATGCAAAGATTGTAGATTGCTATTAGGTTAGAGGACCAAGCTTTTCTTGGTATCTGCCGTTTAAAAGAAGGAAAAAAAAGCATATGTTTAGTGCAACAACTTCTTAACTGTCACAAACAAAGCAGCTCAGTTTAATCTGTGGGACCATAACTTCAAGAGAAAAAGGTATTGTTTCAAGCGAGACGCAATTGAAAGCGGATTATAGTTGAATTAGATACAAAATTGAGTCTAAATCCAAGGTTGATGGTTCCAAGTTGAGCAGAAGTTGCTTTGAAACTTTTTTTGATAACTGTATAAAGTAGGGATTTGTCCAGACAGTTCTTTAGCGATTTTTAAAATAGTTGATGTGTGTTTACAATGGAGTTTTAAACTTCAGATATTTATTAGTAGTAATTAAGCGTTGTAATATATTCGCATTTGTGTAAGTTAATTCGACCGACCCGATAGGAGAGATACATAACCAAACTGCCGTAATAATGATTACTCAAGGAAATTGTTTTGCTACAGTAAAGTGTACAGCAAATTCTTGGAATGTGAAGACTACAGTGATTATACCAGTCTTGCCCCAGTCTTCTCCTGTTGAGTTTGAACGAAGGGGAGTGGCTGGTTCGAGACTTTGTGGTCGTCAATTTTATAATATTGGGTGTAGAATAGCGGTATTTCACACGGTTTGTAGAGCGTAAATTGGCAATAACATAAGATCATAGCGACGTCGGGGTGTAAAACATGAATTATGAGGTTCGTAAGAAAATATCCTGACCGTAAAGGGATAATGTCAAGACTGCTTTTTCATATTTTACACCAAGGCGAGGAAAACAATACAATATGTTTATTTAGTACCATGTTTTTTTGAGACACTGCAGCCATCTTGGATAAGTAATATTATGGGATGCCCAGGGGACATTTGGACTCGCAACAAGTTCATCAAGTAAACATTCTGCAATCAGATTGTTTCTATTTTGTTGGATGTACAGGAGTTGACGTCTATGCCCCTGGGCATCCCATAATATCATTTATCCAAGCCCCTGGGCATCCCATAATATTATTTATCCAAGCCCCTGGGCATCCCATAATATTATTTATCCAAGCCCCTGGGCATTCCATAATATCATTTATCCAAGCCCCTGGGCATCCCATAATATCATTTATCCAAGATGGCCGTCACAGCTTGGAAAAGTGTTAACAGATTGCTTGGAACAGCAACGGTTCAGCTCCACCTTTTGACACGTTGCTAAACTAAATTTTCCAAGTTGAAAATATTTTTGCAATACTTTCCAATTCCTGCCATTCTTGAATAAGTTATGAATCGTATCATAACAGAATTAGTTACCATAGCAACAAAAAATAGTTTAAACTCGCCCTACTTTTGAACTTTTAAAGCTAATAACATGAAATGAGACCGGTTACCCCATTTGTTTTCTTGTTTTATTATTATTGACATCCCAGGCAGAATATTTAGCAAATTTGAAGAAAATTGTTGAGATAGTTTAGTGCATCCTTAAATGTTTTCGAAACGTTAAGGTTGTACTTAAGTTTACCCCAACAATTGGTTTTGCAAGCATTCTCACGGTCATGTGGATAATAAAACAAAAGTATGGATCACTGGACTCATTTTCATGTTATTAGCGTTAGAATTTCTAGAACGGTTAGGGTGGGATTGACGTGTTCGTTGTCATGGTTACCAATTTTGACATAACATGATTTACGACTTGTTCAGAGAGGGAAGGAATGCAAAATATTACAAAAGATTATCCTCAAGTTGAGTAAGTAACGTTAGTACTATGTCAATCAAACCTAGTCAGGCGTTTCCTCTAAGAATCAAAATGAACTTTGTTAGATTTGATTTGAAGCGAACAATGGAAATTTCAAGCCAAACGTCCATTTGAATAATGACTCTAGAGAGGCACATCCAAATATCATCCAGATAAGGAATTTCAAATTGAAGTTCATCTTACTTTCGAATTGACCTCCAGTCACCACAGTTTTTAATTAATTATCAAAATTTGTTTATCTATTGGATGTTACGTTTAGCTAAGAGTAAGCTCAGATATATCAAATTAAAAACTTCATCTACTGCATTTGAGATTTTGTTTTTCTTCCTTTTTCCTCGCTGTATCCAGTTGTCTTTCAGTTTTTTTCTCCATTTTATTTCTGTTTCTGTTCTCGCATACGGGCTTTCGCACGGTCTCACACTCACCACCAGTCCTCACTTTTTTTCAACACTGGCGTGCGGTCCGGACTGCTTATGACCAGTTTCCTTACAGAGTAAGTGTTATGAAAAGGGCAATCGCAGTTTATATTCATTGTAGTCTTTAACATTCCACAGTTAACGAGAGAAACAAGGAATTCTCTTTTATATCTCAATTCTGTCACGTATATCCCAGTTGAAATTGGATTTGGCAGTTATCTCGGCGACAGTTCATAATACAACCCCTTTTAAAAGCACCTTTTCCCGTGACTAATGTCAGAAACTATATAGGAAAATGAGCACGAGTAGCTAGTTAGAATATCTTCTTGATAGGCAAGAAGTTGTACAAACTGTAGTTAGCAGTATTTTGTAAATAACGTTCCAACTGAACTCGTTGTACGGAATTGCAAGACGCGAATACTTCAAGCATTTTCTTGCAAGGTATAACTCGGTGCAGTGACAATTTCGCACATTGCAATATGTCGAACTCAACAAAGTTGATAATAACTGACCATGCTGAATTAGATTGTTGATTCAACAAAACTTCAAATGTACCAGGCCCTTGCCTTCAACATGTTGAGAGAAATGTAGGTTCATATAACCGTAGCTCTCGTGGTAAAGATTTAGCATGCAGCGCAATCTCGTTCCCAGACTTCTGGCTCCGAGCCGATGGAGGACTGGGTACGAAAGGAAACCTGGGATGAATTCATCCACTAACATCACAGGAAAGGAAACTCCTAATAAGGAAGACACATCTCAGACGACTGGGAACGAGGCTGCATGCAGCGTGCTTGTCTAGTCTCAGTGGATCGCTGCTTCCGTCTGGCTTCGAGTAAATGACAATGGAAGCTTCGAACGTGGCGATACCGCAGCTAGTGCTTGTTGCGGGCGCTGTTTGAGACTGCAGAAAAATACATGTGCAGTTGCATTGTGGGACTGCAACTTTCTGTTCTGCAGATGTTCATTCGCGACCTATTGTAATGTGCGAATGGGCCTTAATCAAATGCAACAAATTGCAAATTTGTTGAAGAATAGAGCAACCATGATGCATTTCGTTTTTATTATTTTTATTTATGGTTTGGTGCCCGTGACGTAATCACTGCAGCCAGTTCATGCATGCAGGTTTTTTTCTCGCTGTGAGAATGCTGTTGTTTGTTGGATCGTCCGATTGTTTACAAAATAATTCTACCAAGTTTTGGTTGTGACCTATCCTCCATTTCTCAGTGTATATAAATCAACGACATTTCCTAAAAAAATTAAAAATAGACAGCAAAACAACAAGAAAACCGTTTTAGATACAGATCTAAACCAAAATGATCGTACAAAATGACAGGATTGCAAAGATACTTTGAAGGATTGTAACACAACTT
Source organism: Epizoanthus stellaris (assembly GCA_025403545.1). Classification (NCBI taxonomy): domain Eukaryota; kingdom Metazoa; phylum Cnidaria; class Anthozoa; order Zoantharia; family Epizoanthidae; genus Epizoanthus; species Epizoanthus stellaris. The sequence continues at coordinate 8,870 of JAOBYG010142649.1, forward strand.
GTCTTCTTGCGACTTTTCAACTGCATCAAAATGGCGACCAGATACACAATGCATCATGGCTGGGCTCCATTCTTTGAGTATTTGTTCAAGGTTGGTGTTATTTTATTTTTAAAAACAATTTTCACGCAATTATCTTACGTTGAGGCGTTCATAGCGTGAGCAGGCTGTTTGCTTGAAACTGCGAAACCAAAAACTCCTGAATGACTGTATGTTGCAAATGTGACTTTTTTTTTAATATTGAGTTTTAGCTCCAAAAGGGCAGAAGCCCCCACCCCTGCCGGCCCCCAAGGCCCCAAATGGGTCCCACGAGAAGGCATGTGTTTTGACCTGCAGGCCTGTATGCGCCGCTGTATGCTGCCATATTTGCACCGTTGTGCTTTGTAACGACTTCCGGTGTATTAAAGTCTGAAGGATTTTTCATTAAACTGATACAAAAATTGCACCTGTGTTGCGATTTTGACCACAATTGTGCTCGCTTCTAAATAAGTCTCCACTTGTTTCAGTCTGCCATTTGTCGGGCACGCCATAGTGATGGTACTTAAGATAAAGTATTTCAAAAATACGGAAATCCTGGTTGTGTTGTTTTCAGTAGTACTTGTTTTGGGAACAAGATTGTGAAGATTTGCGATTTCAATCGCTTACTTTTTGACAGAATTTTTAATTGAAGGTTTAATCCAATTTTTACTACCGGAGAAAAGCTTTATTCTCATTCAACAAAGAGCTGAAGATTTTTTCCTCAATTGAGCAATCAAAAAGGTCGAAATCACGTGACTTCGATGGCCTTCTTGCTCAAGAACGCCTCAACTGCACCAGGCATTAGGCTATATAAATGTATTTCACAAGAAACCACGGATATTTAAACTATAATTTAGATTATTTTAATGATATGTAACAACTTTTACATTACATTTAACTAAGGTCCCTCGTTTAGCATATGTGATAATATTGTGGAAATTGTGTCGAATTGCTTTGTGTCTGTTTTTGCAATGACTGCTTTTTATTGTAGGTGTACAAACAGTTGTAGAGAATATCAGATTTGCACAAAATCTGTGGCTAAACAAGCCCCATAAATCCCAGAAATAATGTGAAAGACGTCGGTCGAAGCTGTAGCAGTTAAGGTTCGATTTCCAAGGAAATTTAGGGGGTATCAAATTGTATTGGTTCAGTAGCGGTATATTTCAGCCGTCAGTTCTCTCAGTGTCATAATTTATTTTGCATTTGCTTATTTCCTTCATAACTACAAACAGATAGGTTTCAAGAATTTTGGAATTGCTGCAAGTTCGATTCAGAATATTGGCAGTGTTACTGTTGACATATTTACTTAGTCTGATTTTGTTTTCGCAAATATGAATGGAATGGGTTTGTTAGTGCCTTCCTTTTGTGGGCGGGGCCGCGACAAAAGGAAGGCGTCTGAAATCAGGTAATGGGTTTGTAAGTGTGGAAGGTTTTGACTCAAAGAAGTCACATTTGAAATCAGATATTGGTTGAAAAAGCTACATTTGCGCAGAACTAACACCGCAAGATAGTAGGGTTCGTACGTTTCTGGAAAGTCTTGTTTTTTTTTGTTTCCTTGAAACTCGTTGAAAGTCCTGGAATTTTACCCTGACTCCTGGAAACTCCAGGAAATCAGGTAACCCAGACTGCGCGAAGTTCTTTTTCTTTTCTAATTTCAAAAAGAAAATCTTTTAGGGAAATTACTACTGGAAAACTCATGGAAAATAGCTAAAAAAAATTCCTGGAAAGTTCTGGAATTTTAAAACTTGGAAAGCGTAGGAACCCTGACTGATGCATCCTCGGTGACCCAGGGGCAGATCGTCGGGGCGAGGGAAAATTCGGAGAGGATTAATTTCCCC
>JAOBYG010142759.1:0-10720 GCA_025403545.1 Epizoanthus stellaris
ACCCCGCAGCCCAGACCTGGGTCGATAGCGTTGGCGACGGTGGTGCCGGCACGGTCTTCGTGCAGATCCCAGCCGCCACCTGGGGCGACGTTTATCTGGACGGCCGCTCGCCGAGCACGTCTCTGGCCTATACCCGGCTACCCAAAGTCGGCGAGAACGAGATCGCCGCGGTGACCCTCGACACCGAGAATTCCGCCAATCTCTGGGTCGAGATTCTGGCGACGAAGGACAGTCCGTCCCTCGGGACCGAAGGGCAGATCGCCCTAGTCCAGGGCCATGAATACAAGATCCTGGCTGACGGCGAGCGGCGCCATTTCTTGCTCGAATCGGCGTCCGGATGGGTGCAGCCCGGGATGATGATCGAAGGCCTGCATCGCTTCGATAATGTCCACGTCAAAAACGGTACAGCCTTGCGATCGATCGACCCGATCGAGGCGACCGAGTGGCAAATCGACGCCGATCTGAACCCGCAATGGGGTGATATCGGTCCTGGTGGCGCAAGTTGCAACGACGGCAATCTGCTGGCGAATCCGAGCGCGGATGAGCCACTAGTTTCAGGCCCTGACGGTCAAATTCCGGGCTGGATTCAGATCTCAGGAGCCTGGGCGGACCCGAATGGCTCGGGCCTGGGCGTCAACCCGGCGGATGGTGCGCAATATCTATGGCCTGGCATGGGCCCATCCGGGGCAGCGACCTATGAGCTGCGCCAGGATGTCGATCTGAGCGCATGGGCTGCGATCATCGATGCCGGTCTCGGCCGGGCCTTTTTCGCCGGCACGTTGATCAGTCCATATACCGACTCGGCTCGTTTCATCGTGGATTTCCGAGATGAATCCGGCACCAAGCTCGACGAATTCGACAGCGGTGAGCTCTACGAGCTCAAGTGGCGGCGAATGACCGAATTCCGCACTGTGCCAGCCACCGCCCGCCTGGCCAGAATTCGCCTGCTGGGAAAGAAACCCAGCAACTACGGAGACCTGAGCATTTCCGTCGGTTTCGACGCCATGCGCTTTCATTTCCTGCCGCTGCCGGCGCTGACGATTTCGGGAGATTCGAGCCTCGACGAGACCGATGGCCAGGCGAACTACCAGCTTGAGCTCACCTGCTCACAGCCGCAGCCGGTCGAGCTCAGCTATCAAAGCGCTGATGGCGCCGCCCAGGCTCCGGACGACTATGAGGCGATCTCGGGCTCGCTCACTTTCGCTCCAGGCGAGAGGTTGAAAAGCCTCGTCATCAACATCTCTGATGACTCACTGACTGAAGGCGAAGAGGAATTCGAGCTGCAGCTGAGCTCGAGTGAAATCAGCCTGATCGCGCCGTCTTTCGAGACGTCCATCATCGATGACGAGCTCGGTGCATTAAGCCTGACCCTGCTCAGCTCTCATGCCGGTGAGGGTCTCCATCCTGCAGGCACGGTGAGCTATGCGGCGACCCTGACTTATAGCGGCGCCGTGGCGCTCGCCAACGCTCGAATCACCGCCTCAACCTCAGCGGAGCTCGGCGTGGTGCCGGGATCGGTCACAACATCACTCGGCAGCGTCACGGCCGATCAGCCGCTGGCCATCAACCTGGGCAACCTCACGCCTTCGAGCAGCGTCACGATCAGCTTCGATTCGGTTCTCTCTGGCTATCCGGCAGGCGAAGAGGTGACCAGCCAGCTGGTGCTATCCGCCGATGGTATCCAGGACTTTCTTTCCGATGATCCGGGAACGCCCGCTTTCGGCGATGCCACCGCGACGCCAATCTCAAGCTCGCCAGCGAATATCGACTTGGTCATTGAAGGGGCCGTTGAAGGCCGCCTGATGGAGCTCGACGTGAGCTTCGTCGACCCCACACTCAATGACACCTATACCGCCACCGTCGATTGGGGCGAAGGCGGTGCCATCGAAGCCTCCTCCGTGACGCCAGAGACCGGCGGCGGTGGCTTCAAGGCCGCGCATGTCTATTCGCAAAACGGCACCTATCCAGCCCGCATCTGCGTCACTGACGCGGCAAGCCATGAGATTTGTCGTGATGAGGCGATCGCTATCGCCAATCGTGCACCGCGTATCGGCAGGGTCGATTTCAATAGCTGGAGCTCCGAATTCGCGGTGCAATCGGGCCATTCCGAGCCCGCCTGGGTCGTCGGGCCCGGCGGTGCTCAAGTACGCCAAGATGCCAACAATCATCCCGCCATCTTCTATAGCGAAACCGCAGGCTTCAAGCAGCGATGGCGTGGTCGACTTCGCTTGCTCAATAGCGACGACGGAAATGGCGGCTGGGTCATCGGCTTCAAGCCCGGTGACATCAACAATGCCGACGCCGACTACCTCTTGGTGCGATGGAAGAAGTTGTCTCCCAACCAGGGAACTCAGCTTTTCAGAATGCGCGGGCCAACCACTTTCTTGAGCCTCAACAATGCGCCGGAGGCTGAGCTTCTGGCCTCGGGCAGCGGCTTCGGCTCGACCGCTTGGACAAATAATAAATACCTGATCGAGGTCGAAGCCACTCCGGAGCGGGTCCGCATGTGGATCAACGGCGCCCTGGAATTTGACCTCGAGTCGCCAGCCAACGATCCCTTCAGCAGCGGCGGGTTCGGACTGCATACATATTCTCAAGCCGGCTTTGACGCCCGTGATTGGACCGTGGCACCGGCGGAATCAAGTGCCGCGTCAATGGCAATCCCGACCCTCCAAGAAACCGATTTCACGACCTGGAGCGCTACGAATCTGCCGAGCTCTTCGACCAGCGTCTCGTGCATTTGGAATGTTCAGGAGACCTGGAAGGTCTTTCAGGGCCAGAATTGCCGACCCGGCGTCTTCACCAGCCCGAACGATATGACCGCCGGGCGGGTCAGTGGCGTGATGGTCTTCACCGCCGATGACGATGTTGGCGGCATGGTCTTCGGCTTCCGGCCGCCCGGCGAATCGGCGCCAGAAGATCGATTCTTGAACGTCTTCTGGCGTGGAGCCGACGGCAATAATCCTCCTGGATTGCGGCTCTATAAGAAGTCCTCCCTGACCACAGACTCGGAGCTGGTCGCCAACTCGTCGACTCTCGCCTCGACGCCTTGGACAACCGATAAGGCCTACCATATTGAGGCGGAGTTCAGCCCGGCACACTTCCGCATGTGGGTCGACGGCTCGCTTGAATTTGATGTGGCGGCAGGTCCTGAGCCCTTTGAGATCGGGCGCTGGGGCTTCTACGCCAGCTTCCAGGCTGGCTTGCGCCTGCGCAATTTCGAGGAGCAGCATGCCCTGGAGATCTTAGAGGGTGACTCGACGCCAGTTCTCGGCGCGGTTTTTGGTGACGCCGGTCAGTTGGATAGCCACACAGCGACCATCGATTGGGCTGACGCTTCGCCGCCCGAGAGCTTGGCGATCGACGCCGATGATGGCAGCGGCAGCGTCACCACATCGATGCATACCTTTGCTGATGACCTGCTCGCCAACGCGCAGATCTGCATCACCGACAGTGACGCGGCAGTGGGCTGTCTCGACTTTCCGCTGCACGTGGTCAATCACGTGCCGTCGGTTGACGCCGGCCTTGAGCTCAGCGCGGCGGCAGCGAGCCAAAATCTCACCGCTGCAAGCTTCACTGACGCCGGCATCCTTGACCTTCATACCGCCACGGTCGATTGGGGCGACGGCTCGGCCATCGAAGCCGCCACAATCAGCTTCGCGGCCGGCGCTGGCACAGTAGAGGCCAGCCATACCTATGCGGTGGGCGGCGCTTATACCGTGACGGTTTGCGTCAGCGACGATGACGGCGGCAGCGCCTGCGATACGACGACAGCGACAGTCAATATCAGCGCCGCGCCCGCGGATTTGGTCGCCACCTTGCCTTCCCTCGTAGAAGGCGATTGGACCACCCTAGCGGCCTCCTTCAACGATATCGATTCGAACGACGGCCATACGGCCACAGTCGATTGGGGCGACGGCAGCGCTATTGAGGACGTCGCAGTGACGCCTGAATCGGGTGGCGGCAGCCTCGCCGCGTCACACCGCTACCTCGATAGCGGCTCTTTGACGGCTGGCATCTGCATCACCGACTCCTTCAGCAACCAGACCTGCGCCGATCTTCCATTGACGGTGCTCAATCAGCCGCCGCTCCTGGGTGTGGTCGATTTCGGTGGCTTCACAGAAGAGACCGTCTCGACTTCAAATAGCAATCACCTGGCGCCTGATTGGCAGGTGATGGCTGATGGCTCTGAGGTCGATCAAAGCAAAAATAGCTACCCGAGCGTCTTTTTCAGTGAGCATGAAGCCTTCGGCCTGCGCTGGAGCGGGCGTATACGGATGCCGGGCACGGATAACGACAACGTCGGCTGGGTGATCGGCTTCGAGCCCGGGGATAGCGCGGCAGCAGACGCCGACTATCTACTCGTGCGCTGGAAGAAGGTGAGCGAAGGCGCACCAGCTGGCCTGAAGCTCTTCCGAGTCCGCGGCGTCGCCGACCTGACGGCGCTGGATAGCGACTCGAATACCGAGCTTCTGGCCCAAGGCACTGCTCTGGGCACGACCGGATGGGCGGCCAATAAGGACTATCTGATCGATATTGAGGCCGAGGTCGATCGCCTTCGCCTTTGGGTTGACGGCAACCTCGAGCTCGATATCAGCTCTGATGTCGCAGATCCCTTCGATGGCGGCCGCTTGGGTCTCTTCACTTTCGTGCAAAAGGGTTATCAGGCCCGGGCCTGGACCGTGGCGCCGATGGGTACACCCTTGGCACACGTCGTGCCAGCGGTTGAAGGCCGACTCTTCAGCGCCTGGACCGCCGAGGGATTCACCGGCACCAGCCTGCCGATTGCTGATTGGGATGTCTCGGGGACTGGGCTCTCGGTCCTGCAGGTGACAAATAACGCCCCATCGATCTTCTATAGCGATTTCGAGCTCTCCGGAGTGCGCAGCGAAGTGATCGCCAAGCCGGAAGCCGATGATGACTATTTTGGCCTGGCGCTCGGCTTCGACCCGGGTGAATCCTCCTCGACCAGCGCCGACTATCTGCTCATGACCTGGAAGGGAGCGCTCGACAGCAATTCGGCTGGCCTGCGCCTCTATCGAGTCCGCGGTGTGCTCACCGGACCCTTTGGCGACCTGGGGCAAGATGGAAACGCCGAGTTGCTCGCTATCGGCTCCATCACCGGTAGCAACACGGCTTGGACAATCGGCAAGGAATACGCGCTGAACGTCGAGCTGTGGCCGGATCGCGTTCGCCTATGGGTCGATGGCGAGCTCGAATTCGATGTCGACGCGCCGGTCGCCGAGCCGTTCAGCGCTGGCCGCCTCGGTCTCTACGCGATGGCCCAGGAAGACGTCCGTTTCCGGCGCGCGCTGACCTGGAACGTCTTGGAGGTCGAGGAAGGAAGCAGCGTTGGCGACGTGAGCGTGGCCTTTGGCGACGCCGGGATCTTGGACGCGCAGACCGCGACGATCGATTGGGGCGACGGCTCGGCTCCGCAGAGCGCCGCGGTCACCGGCATAGGTGGCATTGGGACGGCGACGGCTTCGGGCCATATCTATGCCGATGACCAGCTCACCGAGGCACTGCTTTGCGTCGATGATGGAGATGGTGGCGTTGGCTGCTTCAGCGTCCCAGTGCGGGTGTCAAATGCCGTCCCCACGACCGATGCCGGCTCCGACCTTACCGTTCCGGGCCTGATCCAGGATCTTTCCGGGGCCACGTTCAGCGATCTGGGTCCGAGCGATAGCCATAGCGCCACGGTCGATTGGGGCGACGGCAGCATCGATCCAGTGACCGTCACGGCATTGACCGGGACCATCGCTGCGCAACACACCTATGCGGCAGCTGGGACTTATACCGTGACCGTCTGCGTCACCGACGATGATGGTGGCATCGGCTGCGATACGGCCGCCGCCATCGTGGTCGAGAGCTCTTCCCTCAATGGACCCGAAACCGCAACGGCAGAGTCGATCACCGCCGAGGCGCGTCTCGAGCTGAGCCTCGCGGCCGAGATTCTCAGCACCGAGCTCCTGGCCGGCGAGATTCTTGGCGACAGCCTCGACCTGGCGGCTGAAACGGACGATGTCATCGAATATCGGATGAGTGTGGCCAATACCGGTAGCACTGCGGCCCTGATGGTCTCGGCCGTGGACCCGCTGCCGGCGCAGGTCGAGCTCATCGAAGAGAGCTTGACCAGCGAGACCGGCCTGGCGAGCTTCGTCGAGCATTCGGTGGTCCTTGAGCTCGCGCGCCTCGAAGCCGGTGAGCGGGTGAGCGTGACCTTCCGCGTCAGCGCGGCCCGAGCCCGCAAGGAGAAGGTGGAAGTGGTCGTCAATCAGGCGGCAGCGGCTGCGGCCGGGCTCGAGCCGGTGCTCTCTGATGACCCGGCCACGCCGTCGCTGAACGACGCGACTTGGGTCTGGCTCGATGATCGCGAGCCAAGCTGCCGGGCTGAAGGCTTCGATGGCCTCGAGGGCTGGTCCACGACCTTGCTCGGCGAGCAAACTCTGGGCACCGCGGATCTCCTGCCAGTCAACTCCGACGAAGACGAGGTTTTGCGCCTGACCAGCAGCGGCGGAGCGATCTGGCAAGACGGGGCTGACCACGGCCTTCTGGTCTCTCGGCGAGCTCGCGGTGGATTCCGGGCCGAGGTCGACTTGACTCTCGGCACAGATCGGCACCTCGGCCAGGCCTGCTTGGTCGCGCGCGCGGGCGCTGGTCCTCTCGACGCGATGGCGGCGGCTTGCCTCGCGCCGACAGACCAGATGCTGGAATTTGCTGCGCGGCCGGTTGCAGGCTCAAAGATGGGGACCGTCTCGGTGGCGTCGGATGCCAAGACGGTACGCCTGGCCCTCGAGCGCCACGACGGCAAGCTCCGAGCCTACTTCTCACTCGACGGTGGCACGACCTGGCAAAGTCCTTCAGGCGCCATGCTCTTCACCCAGGGTGAGCTCGGCGAAGGCGACGTCGAGCTTGGCATGCTGATCTCCGCGGGCGGCCCAGAGCCGTTGGCAGCCGCAGCCAGCAAGTGGCGATTGTGTCGACCGCAGTCAAGTCGATCTCGGGTAGGTCAAACGCAGGCACCGCAGCAAGTCCACCGCGACGACTCATCAAATTGACGCCGTTTCTTATCTTGGACCGTGACTCTCTGAGCTCATAAGGGAAGTTGAATCATGCCTTCATTTCATCGGGAACGCTTTTTTAGATCTGTCATTTGGAGCCTTGGCCTCCTCATGGCGCTGGTCGCTGGCACCGCCAGCGGCCAGCCCTCTTTTTCCAACCTGCAACCGGTTGATGGCAGCGTGCTCTCTGCGGGTCAGGGCACGCTCACAGGCCAAGTGGCCGGTGCCGATGCGTTGAGCATCGACGGTTCGTCTGTGGCGCTGGATGGCAGTGGCAGCTTCTCTCATGCCTTCGACCTCGAAGAAGGTCAGCAGGTGATCCAGCTGGTGGCTGACAGTGCGGCGGGGCAGACCGCGATGACGCATTCCTTGAATGTAGATACACTGGCACCCTCGATTTCGGTGACCTCACCCGCAGGGCCTTTTATCGCGGTCACTCCTTTGACCGTGGCGGGTACGGCTTCGGATCCCCATCTGGCGACGGTGACCCTCAACGGTCAAGCGGCGGCGGTGAGTGGGGGCGCTTGGTCGCTGTCGATGGCTTTGAATGAGGGAGCTCAGACTTTGACGGTGCGGGCGGAAGATACGCTCGCTCATGTCTCGGTGACTCAGATCGATGTGACACTGGATTCTGCGGCGCCGGTGGTGACTGTGGTCGAGAGCGGCAATACTTTTTCCGGCGGGCTCTTCAACCGGCCCGTGGTGCCGGTGATCACGATCTCGGACGCCACCGAGCTGACGAGCGAGGTCCGCCTTGACGGGGCGCTCTTCGTTTCTGGCACCGCCGTTTCGAGCCAAGGCGCGCATACCCTCACCGCCTCGGCGACCGACGCGGCTGGCTCGGTGACGGCGATTTCGATTGATTTCAGTCTCGATTTGACGGCACCGACTCTCGGCGTCATCACCCCAGCCGCCGGCACCATCCTGGCGACTGCGACGGCCAGCTTGGCGGTTGCAGCGCCCGGGGCGACCCAGGTGCGGGCGGGCGGTGTCGTGACCCATGGCAGCGATCCTTTCTCGCTGAGTGTGCCGCTCGCTGAAGGATCCAACGACCTGCTGATTGAAGCTTTCGATGATGCGGGCAATCGCGTCGAGCGCGCCCATCGTCTGCATCGCGACACCACGGCGCCGGCGCTCGTCGTCGCAACACCTTCAGACGGTGACATCGTCTCCGCCTCGCCGATTCGCGTGGCGGGCACGGCTTCGGATCAGCGGCTGCAAGAGGTCCGGGTCAATGGCCACTTGGCGAATCTGATCGGCACCACCTTCGAGGTTCTCGACTTGGCGCTGGTTGCCGGCGTCAATACGCTCGATGTCGTGGCGACGGACTCTCTCGGCAATCAAACCAGCCAGCAGATTTCACTCACTCTCGATCAGGCAGCGCCGAGCTTCAGTGTGACGGCCAACGCTCAAGCCTTGGCCAGTGGCGATACTTTCTCGAGCGATGTCACGCTGGCGATCTCACTCGATGATCCGACAGCGACCCTGAACGCAACGCTCGACGGCGCGGCGTTCACCTCTCCTGCCACGGTGACCAGCGACGGACAGCACGAGCTCTCAGTCACTGTCACCAGTGCCGGCGGCACCTCGGCGTCAGCGCTTTATCTTTTCGAGATCGATCGTCAATCACCGATCTTTGGCGCCATTCAGCCGACTGATGGCCAGGTCCAGGCGAGCGATTCGGCGACGCTGACCGGCGGTCTCTCGGGCGCTGTTCTGCTGCTGGTCGATGGCCAGCCGGCGAATCTCTTCGGCGAGGATTTCTCCGCGGGGCCGTTTACACTGAGCGAGGGTATACGCACATTCACCCTCGTCGCGACCGGCGCCAATGGCCTGGAGACCACCGAGACGCACCGCATCGAGCGCGATACCACCGCACCTGCTTTGACTCTTTCGAGCCCGGCCGCGAATGCACTGACTTCCCAGCCAGCGGTCGATTTTTCCGGCACGCTGATTGAAGCGCATCCGTTGCGGGTGACGGTGAGCGGCGTGGAAGCGACGATCTCCGGTTCGACGTTCCTAGCCCGCGGCGTGGCGCTTGGTGAAGGACTCAATACGCTGAGCGTGCTCGCCGAAGATAGCGCCGGCAATACCTCAGAGCTGGCCCGTCAAATCACCCTGGATAGTCAGCCGCCGGAAGTCTTGGTCACCGACCCGACGGCCGGCACGACAGTGCCCGATGCGAGCTATACCGTGCTCGGCACGGCCACGGATGCGCACCTTGACCGCGTTGAAGTGGCCGGCCAGCTGGCGACGCTCGATCTGCAGACCGGCACCTGGTCGGTTTCGATTCCGCTGAGCGATGGCGAGAATAATCTCTCGGCCAAGGCCTACGACGAAGTGGGCCAGAGCGCGGTCGCGAGCTTCACGATTTTCCGGGATAGCGCGGCACCGGCAGTGCAGATCACCGTGCCTTCAGACGGCGCTTCGCTCAATGTCGAAGAGACTGAAGTGCGCGGCGCGGTCGAGGATGTTGCGGGCACCACAGTCAAAGTCAATGGTCAGCCCGCCTTCATCGATCAGGGCATTTTCTTCGTCACGGTGCCGCTGGGACCGGGCGAGAATGTGCTGACCGCCCGAGCCACTGACGCTCAAGGCAATGAAGGCGTGCATACGCGGACGGTGATTCGTGATCAGACCGCGCCAAGCTACCTGGACTCCGAACCGGCGGAGGGCGCACTGGCCTTGGCGCTCGGCACGATCTTTCGTCTCGAGTTCACTGAGCCCATCGCGGAAGTCGAGGCCGGCGATCTGACGCTGCAAGCTGGCTCTCAAACGCTCAGTTTCACCACCGCTCGCGAAGCCTCAGCGCTGCTGATCACGCCGTCCTCGCCCTTACCGCCGGCTTCGAGTCTCACCTTCACCCTGACCTCCCAGTTGAAGGACCTGGCTGGCAATGCGCTTTCGCCGGTTCCGGCTCCACTCGAGTGGACGACGATCGATAGCGCGGCGCCGTCGGCGCCCATGATCTCGCCGCTGCCACCCGCCTACCTTTGCGCGCCCTCTGTGACGCTGCTTGGCACGTCGGTCCCGGGTGCCCTGGTAGAGGCCGCTGGCGGCGCGTCGACAATACAAGTGCGAGCGGCGGAGGACGGAGAGTTCACACTTATCGCGGATCTTCTACCGGATCGGCTGAATCGCCTGGATGTGACGGTGCTCGATAGCGATGGCGACCGTTCTGCGGCCACCGCCGTGGAAGTCGTTCAAGATTGTCGCGGACCGGCGGTGAGTGACGCGACGCTCGAGAGCACGACGTTGACGCTCATTTTCAGCGAGGCGATCGACCCTGCAACTCTCAGCGGCGCCGTGACGCTGGGCGACAGCACGAGTGCGATTGGTGTGGTGCCGTCGGTTAGCGCTGAAACGGCGACCTTCACGCTCGCCCGAGAGGCGGTGGGCGCCGCCGCGCTGAACGTGCACACGTCGATTCAAGATTTCGCTGGCAATGCCCTGGCTTTCCCCTATGTCGAGGTCTTCGGCCAGGGCGCTGGCGATAGCTTCTTTGCCGGTACCGTGCTCGACGCTTCGACTGGCCGGCCGCTCGAAGGCGCCGTGGTCACGGTGACAGCGACCGGTGGCGCTGCCTTGCACGATCCGCCACCGACTCAGACCACGACCGCTGACGGTCGAGTCTTGCTGAGCCTGGCATCGGGTAC
>JAOBYG010142870.1:0-10719 GCA_025403545.1 Epizoanthus stellaris
TTTAATTTCTCCTCCTACCCCTCCCTGGACGATAAATAATGAACGGTCCCTTACATAATTGTCAGTAATAATGCACCGTTATGCGTTTCCCCAGGATTTAGATCTTTCTCTCCAGCACTGCAGTCGGCTCCGTACTAGGTAGAATTCCACCATTGTCGTTCTATATATTTTCTGCTGTTCGGTATAGTCAGTGGCTTCACCCGTTAACTGTCGGTGCGGCCCAAATACGCCAAGGGCGGCTAAGTACAAACACTTTATTGGTTCCAGGTGTGTCCATTCATTTCAGTCAAGAAAGCCAACTACTTTTATCAAGAACAAAATGTGACTGCGGAAAAAGCCAGCTGTTATGGACATACACGAGCAACGGAAAGCATCTATATTTTTTGGTTGCAAATTCTGTGAAAAAGCCAACTTTTCAGTACATAGCTAGACAAGGTTCCGTTCAAAAAGCCAATTAAGAATTGATTGAGACATACATCGGACCATGAAAATACGGCTACTTATCCGCCCTTGAATAAGCTTTCTATCCCAGGTATCAGTCCTCTCACTGATTACAGCTCAAATATTTGTATTCAAGGTCAAAAATTTGACTGTCAAAAACCAACGTTTATGGTCATGTATATAGCCTCCAAATCAGACGACTTGTTTTTACAGAGGGAAAGCTACTGCGAAAGAAATAAGTAGTCTGCTTGGAGGTTGGGACAAACATGGGTAGAAAGAATGGATTTGATTGACACTTCAAAGCCAATGCGCTCCAAGTTTTTAGTAGTCCAGTACCTGACTCCTTATAGGGTGGCGAAGGCCGAGCCTATAATGTTTTGGTTCCACGCATTTTAGAAAAAGCCAACTTTGGAAGACATACCAACTTCCAAAACACTGTGTAGACGGCAAGACCACTACAACAAACCAATGAATATGCCGGATCTATTGCAGACCTGGATCAGTAAAAAACTTCAAATAATGCGGCAGACTGATCCTTACGGCGGAGAAAAAGACAGACAAAGACAGAATTAAACAAAATAAAATAAAATTTACTTGCCCAATATTTCGGTGTGAAATACAAACCTTCTACAGGGGGCCAAAAAACTAAATGAGTACAAACGAATTTAAAAGTTTGAAATATAAGTAGATATAACATTATTGTTCGATATTATGACAGGCATAAGTGATCTAATTAGATTCGTCACGTCTATTAATACCATACGGTTCCAGTGTTTTAACAACTACCAACTTCCTGTTATATGCACAGGGCTTATTTTCGTTCAAAATGATTTTTTTGTTAGGCTTATTTTCTGGGAGGGGGGGGGGAGTTGTTATTGGTTGTGTTAATTGTGTTAATATATATCATATAGCGGTATTATATAAATATAAGCTCATGGGCCTATTTTCTGGGGACTTGTTTTGGGAAGTACTTTCGAGTGTGCCTGCGTGGGAAGTGGGGGGGGGAGGACTTGATAGCGGACGTTTACGGTATCTGGCCAAAAATATCGGGCAAGGGTACCTCGATAAATTTCGCACGCCCTGTTTACATGTTACAAGTTATACGTGCCACATCACAAAATCGTTGGTATCGCGCCAAGATTTAGGGATGCCGTCCCGTTTCCTTTGGCTTGAATATAACTGTGACCACTGTAAAGTACTAGCAACAGCGATTTGCCGTCTGCCATAATATACCCCAGGTACCACGGGAAACGTGTTGCAATTGTGACCACTTCCCTTAGGGGGTATAATACTAGACCCACCAGCTATTAAAACCAGTAGATATCTGGTCCTTGGCGAGGCCCACCAGCTAAACCAGTAAATATCAGATCCTTGGCGAGGCCAACCAGCTAAGCCAGTAAATACCGGGTCCTTGGTGAGTTTTGAACACTTCCCATATGAGGTATAATACGCCACCCATGCACCAGCTAAACCAGTAAATATCGGGTCCTTGGTAAGGTCCACAGTTTGGACCATTTCTCATAGGGGATATAATACGGCACCGACCAGCTAAACCAGTAAATATCGGATCCTTGGTGAGGTCCAAAGTGTTAACCACTTCCCTTAGGAGGTATAATACGCCACCCATCACCTAAACAAGTAAATATCGGATCCTTGGTAAGGTCCACAGTTTTGCAGTGACCAATAATCATTGGGGATATAATACGGCACCGACCAGCTAAACCAGTAAAATACCGGGACTTTGTTACAGCTCACAGTTTGGACCACTTCTCATAGGGGATTACCATAGTATTATCATAGGAGAAATAATACGCCACTGACCAGCTAAACCAGTAAATATTGGGTCCTTGGTGATGTCCAAAGTGTTAACCACTTCCCTTAGGAGGTATAATACGCCACCCATCACCTAAACCAGTAACAGTATAATCAGAACTTGGTAAGGTCCAGGTTTTTGACCAGAACTCTTTTACTACGAGACAGTTGTTTTAGTTCTAAAGTTTAATCTTACTATGTACAAAAATACAACAGCTGCACAAACACAGGGTTCTGTTATTTTAAACAATTTACATGCTCGATTTTATCTCAATGATTACACATATATAAATTTAGTAAATTCTTTGCTTTATCTTTGCTAGACATTTATTTTATAGTTAGAAAACACCAAGCGTCAACATCTTTGTGTATCATTCTGTGCGAAAACATCGACTGGTTCCTACTTGATATTAGGAAAACCGAAAGCTCGTGATCCGAGAAAACTTGCGGGTAAATCTTGTACTTGTCGGCTCCTGTAAAGGCGCAAGGACGTCCTTTTCTTATTAGCACAGGCCGTATAAACGAGTGAAGGAAGGAGTTGGGGGGGGGGCAGGAAATGTTTGGTATAATCGCGGCCAAAATACTTTGCTAGTACGAATACTGACGAAACCGTTTTCTTCATTGCTACATTTGCAGACATACCTAAAGCGCTTTCAGTGCTACATTCGAAGGCATACATAGAGCACATTAACCAAATTGGTCACTTCTCAAATGGAACGCAAAGATCCGGTCAGATTGGCGCTGCCAGTGGAGTAGAACTGCTCGTCTATCCCTTAACAGTGCGAGAATTTGGGGAGTTTTGGCGGGAAAAAAGTGCGCGCGCGCCTTAACCTTCCATCAACGACCATAACCAGTTCTCTGGGGCCGGCCAGACCCGACAAATGGAAGGCGCTCCGAACTTAGGCAAAGTCGTGGCCCACAAAAATTAAAGAACTGTGGAGATACATCGGACCTAGAAAATAGTGTCACTTATACCACGGCACAAGACTCACCAGTAACTAGTCCTCTTTTTGTGAAACGGCGCACGAAATGAAAATAGACCGAGCTTTTTGCTTGGCCTGATATAAAAGTTGTCGAAGACTCCTGTGTGCTTGTGTTGTGTTCCGTTTTTAAGCGCATGGAAAAGGAAAAAATTTGATCCTTGTGTTTGCGCCTGCGTCAAGCCGGTTTTCCGCCGACGGTGAAATAAGGGCTGTGCTTGTTCTTGCGTTGCTAGCGAAAACCAGGTATAACTCTCAAGACCACCAAATAGCGCCACATACATCTACAAGAACTCCAGCGACATCTTCAGTACGGTCAAATAGCATGCCTTGTATTGCAAGAATAACATACGAAAACTATATAATATAGCGCCGGTTGTAATACCCAACTTGAAAACCTGGAACTTTGAAAACATACTGTTCAGTCCGCGCACAGCTACAGTCGATGGCACTAGTCGAAAACACGCTTCGTATACATGATCTCCTCGCGACAACAAAATGTGTAGAACTACAAGTATACGTCAAAATTCTAGGCCTGAAAGGGTTGGCAAGTTTCGAATTGAAGACATCGGTGTCGACTAGCAAAATTTTCCGTCCAACCGTTCACCGAGTACCAGAATTACCCATCAGTTTTCTCGGGACAAATTAAATACGAGATATTCAAGCAACCGTTGCAAATGATACACAATCATCATGACACAAGTTGCCAGAAATGCTTGTGTTGATTCTTCCGTTCTTCAAATGGAAACAAAATCAGGGACACGAGAGCCGTCTATACTGGTGTCAAAGTGAAGCTATTTACGTAAACATGGTCGAGGAATGCAGACATTTTGTCCGCCAGAAAGCAGTGGAGTAAATTGTGGAACAAAATGCGACTTTCTCTTCAAGTTCAACTCCCTCCTATTTTACATACTAATAGTTATTCTTGCGGCCTGGGGGAGTACAAGAAGATTTATATATGATAGTGAGAAGAATTGGATATGAACCCGAGTGAATTCTCCTTCCATATCCGAGTACATGCTACCCCGCCGCCTATTAAATATGCCCCCAATATTAAACTTTTCCAAAAATCCTTCGATTTCATTCCCTTCAAATAATAAATACCCCAAATCCCTTATCTTTCTTCTATCTTTTTTCTAAAACTAAAACTAAATGAAGACGGTTACCAGCATTGGGCACGGACATTCTCAGAAGTGAAATTTTAAACTGATCCCCAAGCTGCGAGTGAGAGAGCGATTACATTTGCGACGAAAGTACCCCCCCCCCTCCCCCTTAAAGAAACACTGATTGCGTTCACTTGCATTTATCTTGTGATCAGCCGTCCTCGTTTGCTTTCTGGCTGCGTCGAATGTGTGTACCATGACATCAGAGAAATTGCTTGTGTTTTCCTCGTTCATGTTTCGTTGTTCGAAATTTTAGTTGTAATGTTCGTGTTAAGTTAGTTATTAATCTGGGCCCGGTTCCTCAAAACCCGATTAACTGACTAACCCAGGATTAGGCCTAATTTTAGAATAGATCTCTGAACCTCGGGATTTATTAGTCAATGTCTTAAGCACTTTTCGGTTCAAACGTAGATCACTCACCCAACTGAATAATCCACGATTTGTTGTCCGAGTCAGTCTTTTGGTAAACAGAATCCAATGGTGGATTAAATTTTAATCCTGGATTAGCGTTAATCGCCTTTTGAGGAACCGGGCCCTGGTCGACTTAACTCTTAAAATTATGATGAACTTGCCACAACTTTTTACCTATCGTCGCTTATTGCTTACTAGCTTACTGTACTTTAGTCACAACCTCTTAAATAGAACACACGAATCGTTTATAAATAATCTTCACAAACAAACTACAGTTCTTGAAACGGTTTCTTTGTTTTGCGTGTTTGTGCGAAACAAAACAATAGTTACACACTCTATCGAATTGAACTTGTAATATGCGGCGGCCATCTTGGATAACTGATATTATGGGATGTTGACCAAGGTGTATTCACCAGAAGCGTTAAATCGAAATCAAACGGTCTGTTTGCTTCAAAAGCAGTCCAGAATGAGTACCTTTTGGGCATAATATCACCTCTCCAAGATGTGTGCCGTATCTTTAAAATATCTATTATTAAATACTGGATTCTATTAGTTCAATATCTGGTCACAAACCGAAACACGTCCATATTTTCCCCTTGCTTTTTATCTTTTCATTAACATTCATGAAGATTTTCGAAGTTTGCATGCAAAGTTCTTAAATCCTTATATTAACTAAAGCACTTCGTGCTTCGCTATAAATTTCCTTATACGTACAAAGAACCAAACAATCGTGGCCAAAATACCAGCTTCATTCCGGAGCCACCGGAAAACAAGGCCAGCTGTTATCACTTGCAAATTGGCGACAAAATTTTAAAGCTGACGTCATACAAAATCGAAACATTCAAACTTTGGCGAACTTGTTGCGGCTTCGAGGTACCACCTTGAATGCTTCGGACACCTTAACCTCATTTAATATTTTAAAGTATTTCTATATAATTTATCACTATCTATTTAGAACTGAAGCATCTCTTCTCTAGGGTAACACACAGACCACTAGTTTACAATCATGCAATGTCCAAGCACAAACACACACAGTCAGTCTGTTTCACAAGCACAGCTTTCCCGCTTGTTTGGCAACCATTGTCGCTCTCCTTGTCAGTCAGTATTCTCTGTTTTTCACCACGTTCGGTTTGATAGTTTGGTTTTAGCAACACGACAGGGCGACATCGGCTTGTCGTACGTGACTCTGCCTGTGGTATTCGCTTCTAGCTTTCTATACTTCCTTCTATCGATTCAGTTGTTACCGTCGTGGTCTCTTGCCCTCCCTCAATGACCGTTTCTGTGGTTGTTACAGTTGACGTTGCTTCCCCGTTAGTAACAACCGTCTCTGTCACTTGCTTCGTGACCACTGCGCCTGGGATAACCTCGCTTTCAGGTTGATCTGCACTTGAGGTACTGGACTCGACTACTTCATGGCTGCTTTCAGCAGCAGGTGTCTCATCCGCAGATTTTTGTTCCGCTTCTGGAAGTTTCTTTTCCTCAGTAGCAGAAACTGGCTTTTTACCGGGTTTCTTCGAAGGTGCCTTGGTGGGGCTCTTCGGCCTGCCAGCTGCTGATCCTGGCTGTGGTTTCGCACTGGCTCCTGCAGTAGGCTTCACTCGAGAGCCAGGCTCCTTTGCCGCGGCTTTGGTTCCTGGCACTGGCTTGGTTCCAGGCTTCGATTCAACAGCCTTCTTCGTGGCAGATGGTGGTCTTGTGGTCTTGGTTGTCGTAGTGCTTTTTGGCGCTTGTCCCGTTCCTGTTTTCTTGGTGGTGACAGTTGTGGTTTTTGTTCCACTTTTCCGCGTTTCAGTTACCGCTTCCGTGGTTGTTTTCTGTACTTTGGCAGGGCCGGTACCTGACTTAGTGATAACAGTTTTTGTAACAGTTTTCTTAGCAACAGTCATGTCTGGCTTCGCACTACCTGGTCGCCCGGGTCCAAGCTTTGCAGCAGCTCCATTGGTTTTATCGTCTGGTTTGGGTGCTGCCTTCGCTGTAGCTGGCCTCGTTCTTCCAGTAGCTGGGGCTGCCGTCTTTGCCGGGGGCTTTTTAGCAGGTTCTGTGGGCGTTTTGCCCACTGCTGGCGTCTTTTTGGCAGCACTTTGGGGTCGTGGTGCTGTCACTGCCGACTTAGACGCCGGTTTCTTAGCCCCAGTCCCCGCACCTCCCGCTGCAGCAACTTTTGGCTTGGATGCCGCTGATGTAGTGCCCGCGGGCCGTTTAGGTGCAGCACCGCTTGTTGTCTTGTCACCAGGCTTAGCTGATGGCTGACGAGGTGCCCCTGTTTTACTGGGAGGGCCTTTTTTTACTTCCTCTTTCTTCGTGTTTGGAGGAGGCCTGGTTGGCGCCCTGGCAGCACTGGAAGGTTTAGTTCCCGGCTTCTTCGCCTGATCTTTGGTGGTCGGTTTTGGTGTTGATTTGGTCGGCGATTTTGTGCCAGCACTAGCAGGCTTTGCTTTTGCTTTATCCTTTTCTTTAGTCTCCTTCACTGCAGGTTCCATGAGTATCAGCTCCTGCGGTCTTGCTACTTCTGCTGAGGGAACCACAACATCAGCTGGTTCTGCCTCTGAAGCTGCAGGTACTGAAACGTCCTCAACTGGCTGTAGAGCTGGTTCTGCTGGTACGGGAGATGCTTCCTCAGGCTGTGGCGCCTCTTCTGAAGGTTGGGGCAGCTCTTCTGGCGATTGAGGTGGCTCTTCTGCTTGTCTAGGAGCTTCCTCTTTGAGCTTGGTCAAATTCTCTGCAGGAAGTGTCTCTTCTACAGGCTGTGGCTCTTCTGCAACCACTGGCTCACCCTCTGACACCACCTTGCCAGCGGCCTCAGGTACTTCTTCCGGTGTGGATGCTATTTCAAGGGGTTCCGGTATTTCAACTGCTGGTCTCGAATCTTCATCACTTTCTATGGGAACACTGACTTCCGGTTCGAGAACTGATTCCATTGGGACTTCCTCAGCTGGTTCTGGCGCCGTCTCCTCAACTGATGGTGCTGATTCCTCGACTGATGGCGCTGTCTCCTCGACTGATGGTGCTGCCTCCTCGACTGATGGTGCTGATTCCATGTGTTGAAAGTCTTCATCCGGTGCCACTTGTTCGTCTTCTGGCCTCAACTGCTCTTCTTCTGTCTCAACAGCTGCAGGTTGTGGTTCCTCCAGTAATACTGTCTCTTTTTCTTGTTGCGGTTCATCATGGGCGGCAGCTTCAGGTTCAGCAGCCTCGCTTTCAGGTGCAAATCCCCCTATAAGTGGTTCACTTTCATCCATTTCGTTCTCAGGTTCAGCCAAGGGCACTTGTGGTGGGGGGCTCTCACTGTCAACTGCAATGAGTCCCTCGCTTTCAGGTTCCTCGACTTCGCGTGATGGTTCTGGTGCAGATTCATTGTCAAATGAGATACGCCCTGTGATTTCGGGTTCCTCCACATCACCTGTCGGTTCTGGGGCAGTTTCACTGTCAAATGAGATAAGCCCCGTGACCTCGGGTTCCTCGACATCACGTGTTGGCTCCAGGGCACTTTCAGTTTCGACAGATACAAGCCCCTCGTACGGAGGTTCGTCCCCAGCTGGTTCTTGAGTTCCTTCCGGTTTTGGTTGTTCCTCTGCTTCTGGTGTACTTTCGATTTGTTCAAAACTGCCGAAAGCTATGAAAGCTTCTTGGCCGCTCTCTTGGCCTCGTGTACTGGGAGCAGCAGAAAAGTCATTGCTAAATAATTGTTGGTTTTGAGGGAAGCCTGCAACACCAAACGGGTCTCCACTCGAAAACTCCGTTTTAACAGTTGTAGTAGTTTGTGTCACAACATCACCATCTATAGTGTCACTTGTTTCGCGTGTTTCTGTTAACGTCACGCAACCATCTTGCGTGACAACTTTGCTGCCAAACAGATTCATTTCGTCACCGTTCTGGACGTCAGTCACGTTATTATTGACATGCGTGACATCTTCCTCAGCCCGCGGGGCGCCATTGACGGGTTCAACGTCGCCAAAGTCAGCCATGTTGATTTTCTTGCTCTTTGATCTGTTGTTGTTCTTGTAGATCGCTAAATTGGCGGACGTTTTTCTTGTTGGTGTCAGTAAGTTTTCTAATGAAGCGGCCCGCCGATTGGAATCTGGAGCAGAACCGCGTCTTTTATCAAATCGGTTTTTTAGCTGGAAGACAGTTTTTGTTGAATTACTTGGCAATCCTACAGAGGCAAGGTTTTGTTCAACAGACGACGAGAGTTGCCTGATAGCGTCTGTAAGGTCTTTCTCGTCCTCGTCCTCGTCCACGAAAGAACTCCGCTTTCGTCCAGGAGATTCGCGAAATATGACAGGAGTACCTGTTTGACCAAGTATCGGAGCACTGGCTCTGCAACCTGCAGTAGGTGTATCTGTGTAGACGGAATGAATTAAATATTAACCACGAACGGTTACGAACAATACAAGCTCATTACTCGTGCAGCAAGCACGTCTGAAACAGTTTGCTTTGAAACTTTAATACGCCGTTATAACAACAGCTGCATTGTGGCGAGTTACTGTCTACGAAATCGATAGACTCATTATGTACGTCTGAATGTGAGTTCCGACATACCTCTAACTCTAAGATGATTCTCCCGGCGATTGGTTTTGTCGGTTGCTTTGTCGCGCGCCCGTGTGTTGGCCGACGAAGTTTGTGGCGTTGATGAGCTGGCGTCGGAACCTGAGAAAATCAAATACGCAAACTTAGACAAATCAACCAACTTTTATAATCTAAGTCTCCGTTACACATTATTAATTCACCAGGATCAATTTAGTGTTTGCAGGTTGCCTGATATTTGGGCGTCAACATTCATTTATACTCAGCTCAACTCATGTAAACATTCAAGCTGTGATTGTGCGAATGAAGATCTATTATCACCAAAATTTGAATGCGAAAATTTTTCTAATG
The DNA here is from genome assembly GCA_025403545.1 of Epizoanthus stellaris. NCBI lineage: Eukaryota > Metazoa > Cnidaria > Anthozoa > Zoantharia > Epizoanthidae > Epizoanthus > Epizoanthus stellaris. Next base: position 9,683 of record JAOBYG010142870.1, read on the forward strand.
ACACAATAAGTTTTGTAATTTTTTTTATTTTTACATTCTTAAAAGACTGAAATAAAGTGAATGAAAACGTGACACTAACTGAACAGGTTAGATTTGGCGAACTTGAATAAACAATCAATGGCGCCACATACACCCATCGAAGAACATACAAACACATATATTTCTCTCAACATTTCTTGGCGCCGACGAGCAATTAATCTTCTGAAATTGCCGTTCCAAACTGACAGACATTATGAATAAGCAAACTACAATATTGGTTTGATAACAAAACTAATCCTGCCGTTGCATTTTCTCCGCATAGTAACGAAAAAAATCAGTGGCGATTTCAGATTCCACGAAAAGCAAGTATGACGCAAGTTCAAAGCCTATTCATACTTGTAATTCAAGACAGTTATAAAAATGAAAACAGCTAAAATGCCGCCTTGGTTGGGTTACTAAACATTGCTTTAGCCTTGCAGGGTTCATAGTCCCAGATTTAATTTTCAATGAAAAGTTTCGGCACACGACGTTTACAGGCAGAAATTTGACACCGATCACAATGTTCTCTATCTTACTTGGGTTTTTATTGTCTGCTTCGAAAATAAAGAAACAATTCAGTGTGAATCGCACCTTGTTTTCTTGATATTCTCGACAGACTAAACAAGACACTACCGCAATAATTTTGCCCAAAAGAGACTTTATATTCAGCCACGTATCGAGTGCATATAAACATGAAACAAATATGTAGTTCAAGAGATCGATAGCACAATTAGGCATATCTAAGTAATTTATACCCGAATTTAGATGGGAATAAGTTTTAGTATTATCGCAGTTCTTAGTGCATGTTTTCAAAAAAATTTACCACTGTTTGAAAACATGAAAAATAGACCGTTTCATAGATGCCGAAAATAAATCTGTTATGGTAATTTGCTTGGTCGACCATTGCAGTCCCAGCCTGTATTTCGCGTATACGACAGCAAGAATTACAGCGAGGCCGAAGGCCGAGTGACGAAGCGTGAGGCCGAAGGCCGATCGCGAGAAAGAACCTCTGGAACAGT
>JAOBYG010143092.1:0-10718 GCA_025403545.1 Epizoanthus stellaris
CTCTACAAGTCAAGTTTTTTCATTTCTAAGTCTTCATTACGTACCTTGTATTACTCACTGGTCTACCCTTATCTTTACTATTGTACAATTGCATGGGGTTCTACATACCCTTCCAACCTCAACCGGCTAGTTCTTCTTCAAAAACGAGTAATAAGAATTATTAATAAGGACACTTTCGATGCTCACACTGACCCGATCTTCACAGACCTAAAACTACTAAGGCTTGATCAAATTTACCTGTTCCAAGTAGGGAAATTCATGTACTTATACGAAAACGGTTTACTCCCCGAATATTTTCACAATTATTTTCCATTGGTTAACCAAGTTCATAGCCATAATACCAGGAGTGCCAAATCCTATTATTTCCCGTTATGTAGGACAAATATCAGACAGTTTTCCATCAAATATCAAGGACCTAAATTTTTTAATACTCTTAGCTTCGATATTCGCAGTTGTTCAAGTGTCTCCACTTTCAAATCAAAGCTACGAAATTACCTGCTCTGCCGCACTTAAGTTAAGCTACAATTTCTTTCACCCATTTCCCGAATTTTGCGTGTTAACAAAATATTTTCTTTTTTTCTCACACTATGCCACTGCACCACTGTACTTTCTAATTTAAATCAGTCAGTCCAAAAAGGTCATGAGGGAGCCCAAATATCATAAGCCCTGTTGGTTTCTTTTGGGCTTCCTCACCACGTAAATTATGTATGTAAATTATGTATTATATGTATGTGTAAACAATGTATGTGGTGAAACAAATAAATGAAATGAAATGAAAAGATACAGCTCGTGTTGTAGGCATCGCAGTTTCTCACAGGCAATGGAACAAAATCTCACTTACGCTGTAGAATCTGGATCATCACACGAAGTGGTTCTGTTGTCCATGCGATCCTTTCGAACAATAATCTGAAGTCAAACAATAGTGTATAGAGGCGTAGCTGCTGGCATTTACAGACTGAATGTGACCCCTGCTTTTCCGATGTCTAGGTCTCGGACCACAAGTACTATGGCCAAATGGTTAGCGAATGCCCAAGAAAGGGTTAATATACTTTGTGAACCTTTCCTAAACCAAACCATCTACACCACTGCGCCATAAGCCTTTTGAAATTACATATTTGCAGTGAATCTCTTAAAGAAAGTGCCCTTTGGTACCAAGTTATGCTCCCATGTGCTGCCATCTGCACGACTCTATATGGTTCTGTTGTGAATCGACTCTTGATAAATTAGTCCCACGAGTTATATACGAATATTTATACTTTAGACTAAGGGAAGGGAGGGCTGAGGTTATACATGTAGATAATATTTTGGAGTCTTGTCAGTCTACATTATGAAGCCCGGATTGTACGTTAGAGCTTACAAAGGCCTGGTGGGACATCTATACATCGAGTAGTCGTATGAATTACGTCTCTTCCGTTTGACACCGAGGCCCAAAGGGCAACCAAGACATAGGCGTGTTTGAAAGGACGTACATTGGATACAATAGTTCTAGTCGGGGTATGCGGATCTAAAATATGTATTTTTATAAGAAAACAAAGTTTATTTTATTAATGATATTGCTGTAGTTTGATATTTCCAATACACAATGCCACATGGGGTCCCACATGTTTTGGCCCGGTCAGCTGCTGATCTTACAAGAACATTTGCTATACAAATAGTGCATTTCACAGTTTTGCTATTTCTGATAGCGCGTTCATTTGAAGCCAGGGGTAATGCTTTATTTGGCATAGTGCAAAATGGTGAAGTCTGGTGCTGTTCGGCGAGTTATTTGCGTTAAGCCTGGTTTGTTTATCAAACTGGGAATGGATGGACAACAGACATATATGGAAAATATATGATGCTATAGCGCGAATCACATTAGAGTTCTGTAAACGAGTCAATGGATAACCAAGTAATGCTTCAAAAATTGTACAATCGTGCTTCTGAGAATTCTTCATTTGCATGCGACGTGATAGCCGCCATGTCGGTGTACCTTAACCATAGAATTGTGTTACTGAACAACGAATTTCGTGTGCAGGAAACGAATAATTCGGATTGGCTTATAAATTTTAGACTCAGTACGTGATGTATGACCTAATTAAACCATCCCAGATAATCTGGAGCAGTTTGCCCCAGTTTGAATTGGGAGGGAGAGGGGGGGTAGCTACAAGCTCCCGAATATCTGGGATGGTTTTTAAAATGTCACACATCACGTGACCTAGTTGACAGTAGTGAACAAGACTCAAGTTGAGTCGAAAGCTTTACTGGCAACACAATTTGTACAGAGTCTAAACTTTATAAGCCAATCCGAATATAATTGTAGTTAGTTTCTTTTTGTTAGGTACATCAACATGGTCACCGTGTCCTTTGCCATTTGAATTTCTAGGAACCGAGTGAAAACAATCCGAGGTAGAACTAAAACCTAGCAGTTTATTGTTTAAAATTAGATACAGTATAATCAGTACTTGAAAAGTTTATTATGCTAATGCAATGTTACAAGTGTGATGGCTATACAGTGGAACTTCGATATAACAAACAGATTTCCTTAGCCCGGAAAAACTTACTCAAAACAAATTACTTGAGCAGGTCAAACACATACCATCTCGAGGGACCCATTTGGGGGTGGGGGAGGGGGAGAGCCTGCCCCCTGTCTCCTCCGGAAGCTAAAACTCAATATTTTGTTTTTAAATTTTTTTAATATCTCTGAAAGTAAAGGGGAAAATCTTGAAACAAATATAATGTCTTCATTTCACATATCTTCATTTTCTGTACTTAAATTGTCGCTAGGTCCTTCCTAAATGCAAATAGGTGGTCAAAAATTGGGGTATAGGGGTGGTACCATCACTACCATGTACTGACAGCTGCGTCTGCTGAAAAAAGTGGGTCCCTATCTGCGACATGTGCTTTGACCTGTTCCCTTTTTAAAATAACGAAGTTTGAAGAGCAATGCTGAAATCTGAAATGCTGAAATCTATCGGAGTAAAACGAATGATTGTAAATACTGCAAGATTGGACATGAGCATGGCTCACAGTTATAATACCTTTGTTACGGTTGTTTCAGATTATTGATGCTGCTGTACACAATAAAACTTACGCAACTAAATTGGCTATTTTATTGTGTAGAATGTTTGTCGTAAAAAACCTAACGAACGGGGATTCGTTTAAAATGTACCCCCGATATGTCGAACCTATTCTTCCGATCCCTTGGTACTACGTTATATCGGGCTCCACTCTCTGACCTGTGGTCTATGCAGGATTATTCGTAACTCTTATTAAAAGCAGTGAACCGGATCTTAAGATAATGTACAGCCTATATATGGTCGTATTCTTATCTATAGTGACGGCATCCTCGGAGTCCTAGGATCCTCTCTACCCTAACCTGCACCGATAGCCCCTGGATCAGCGAGGTTAAAGTGAGGGCAGGGAGGGCAGTGAGGCATAAAGTAAGCGTTCCATTTTGAAACATTTCGAACTAAAACCATTCAATACATAATTAAGAAATTCTACGATTTTTGAAAAGTTTATCAGAGACCAGATTGGTGTGTCAAACTTGTACTTGTGGACTAACCTATTTGTTTAATTGGGGTGAAACGTGTGGCAAATTATGAAAACCTTTCACTTGTTTAGTTTTCGTGTGATTATTGATTTAAAATCGTAGTTTTTTATTATTAAGTTATTATTATTATTATTATTAGTTTTCGTGTGATTCTTGATTTAAAATCGTAGTGTTTGGTTATTAACATTCATATGTAAACGTTTGTGTGATTTTATGATTTCAAACAATCAAAAGATTGCAATTAGTGGTTTCATAATTAAAATATAATTTGAGCTTTAGATATGTAATAAATTAACAAATGTTTCACCACCGCCTCTCCCCCAAACCCAGTAGTAACTCCAATAATGCCCAGTCTAGCTAGGGTTAATGGGAACAATGAATCCTGAAATGGTCTCTTGTTCCTCCTCATTAGATGGCTATCAGTCCCTAGTTAGCCCAGCATCCAACCAATCTACCGCCATCATGTAGTCACTATGTTGCAGCGTTTGCAAGTAGCTGCAAATCTATTAATACCTGTTTTTGTAGCTAGTGATTTGTTTCTGTCAAGTTATGATTGACCGACTGCTGATAACCACAAACAGACGTCACAAAATCCAATACGTCATGAAATTCAAAATGGCGGAAGCCAATATCAAATTCTCTAGCATTCTTTCTCTGATTGGTTAGATATTCTAGATATTCTAGATATTCTCTAGCATTCTTTCTCTGATTGGTTAGATATAGGACTAATCAACTATTTACATGCAATTGTTTACTTTACAAAGCAAAGTTTATCAGTCGCGGTTTCCTTAAACCTTGTGGCCAAGAGCGGATCAGTGTCCGTATAAATTGTTGATTCCAGTTATGTCCTTTTATTTGGGTAAAATAAAACCAATGAATTTATCAAAATTCAAAATATGACTATCATAATATCAAGCTTTTATGAACATACATGGACAACCTTGTTCTGTATAATGCTTCAATACTTGTAGCATGTGCACCTCATTATTAATAACTGAAACGTTTTTGGTTGCATTAATTTTAGAAACACTGAGAACATACCTCACCAAAATTGCATTAACGTCTGACTCCAAGAACTGAGGACATACATAGGACCATGACAACTGGGGCATTAACCCGCTCTTGCTGTGATTGAAAACTTCAAATTCATAAAAACGCCTAAACTAGTTTCTACTACTATTTATTTTAATTAATTAATTAATTAATATTTAAAATAATGCAAAACCTCGAAAAAATTTACATTGGTGCTTTCTGTATAGTAGTGTGATTTAAAATAATATATTAAACACGTGCCGTACGCAAAAACGATCTTATCCAAATAGGCGCACACTCCAATCAAATGTTATTATTCGTTCACAGAAAAAGATTAACAATATAGCCGATAAGAACCTGTGCACCATTCTTTTTTTAAGGTTTTACAGTATATAATGTTTGAAAATACATGCGTTACTGCATGACTTCAAAATGAAAACGTACCTTTTAAAGGTCAAGAAAAGCAAATTGTGGCCTTCTTTAAAGTTCCTCAAACTCGGTTTGGGAGAACTTCAATATTCAGCCCTTCCAGTGCTCCGACTTGCTACTAATACATCCAAACTATTCCCTTGATGTGGTTGTAAATTATGCACGTTTACTCATCCACCAGCAATGTTCTTTTTACCAACTCAACTCAGTCATAATATATGATGTTTTTTTATCACCTATAATATAAAATTTCTAAAAAGTACATGAAATAAAATTACATTAATAAGAAACACAAACACGCTCCGTTTCTCACACTCACTATAAATGACAGCATGAGAATAATTTTGCCGTTAAAACATGGGACTGGACCTCACAAGAACATAAAAACACTACACAACCTTTTTACCTATCTATGCACCCTTCCACTACTTTAGTACCATTGATACGCCACTGACTTTTAGGTCAAACGATTGAACTATACATAACACAATGGAACAGTTATGTTATTCTTTTGTACAATAGATTCTACTGACTTTCCTGCCTTGATATCAAGCTCAAGTTTCCAACAAACACAGTACCCAACTTCAGGGCTGTGTGTAATTTTGTTGATTTTGGTTGACTGATGACGTAAATTCTATGTTATTCCAAGGCAAATACAATTTCACATGTTACTGGTTTAGTGGTTACGAGTTTGGCTCGCATATGCAGGTGTCAATTTTACGAAAGATGTATGTACGGCCAAAACTAGAAATGGTACCATTGTTAGGAATGAAACTGACAAACAAACACCTAGTTTCCTTCTACGTGTATATTGTACTAAAATGTAGCTTGTATCGTTTCATACTTTTTTGTTTTAGGCGTCTATGTGTCATGATGCTTGGCATATATGAAAAAAAACATTTGATATACTTCAACACGTGTGTATTCGAATACCAAAAAAACCCCAAATCTTTAAAAAAATGATGGACCAACAAAATAACAGGTAAAACGAAATCACATATTTCTTTAAAAATAGACCAAACAAAACGTTTACCACAAATTAAGTAAAATTAAAACAGTTGTGAATTTCAAACAATGTAAACGTTTGTTAACCTCATGCCGACGTTCATCTATAACCCTATTCAGACTGGTGGGGGCAGAAAGTGCCCACGCCAATTTCAACTTTACGTAACTTTAACGCTATTCAAGGAAGCATCACTAAATTTTTTTCATAAAAGTTATAGAGCAACAGTTTGCGGTTGAAATTTGTCCGCTATGGACTTGTTGTTGCCATGGTAACCATATTTTCTGCTCTTTTTGCGGTTTCTATGTTTTTACAGTTTCTTTTATCATATAAATGTATTAAAATAATTTGGATCAATTAAGGGGGTTTATTACGTCATAATTATTGTGCAAACCTGCTCTTGTAAAATCCATAATGACAGACATATGAAGTCATCAGACGTAATACTTAAGGCGAAAACGTTCCTAATTAATAACAGTTTATCCTGTAAACATCCTGGAGAATTTGATGCAGAATTATTCGAAATAAAGAAAAGCGGTCAAATCTTCACATTTTTCCCCCTCACTATTTTTGTCATGACTATGAGCATTTTCTCACTCTAAACAGTGACAGTAATTTTATTACACAAAAATGTCTTTGAAAGATTTTGCAAAAGATTGTAGAAACATAACACAAGGTAAAACCTTAAAAATTGCATTTTTGAGTATTGATGACATCATCGTGACGTCATATTTACCCAGACAATTTGTCATCGTTAAGGATCAACACAACCTCCAAATTTCATTTCACTAGCGTAATTATTTTGGAAGTTAGAGGCCGCAGGCACTTTCAGCCCACACCCTCCTCCGCCCCCGTCCCAGAAAGCCCCCAAAAGCCTGGTCTCAATAGGGTTAACGGTGATACGTCGGAAAGGTAAAATGCAAATTCAGACAACACAATTCCGGCTGGACCCAATATTACGAAAAAACAATAGAATATTTAAATTCTTGAAAGTTAACTGTAAGATCAGACACATTTCAAACAGGGCCAACTGTGAGAAGGTTCCATGGATTATACCAGTGTAAGCTTAGATTCAAGACACGAAGACAATTCTTTAAGAACAAGAACCATTGGACAGGCCAGGGAACGGTACGTATTGTGGGCTGTGTGCAGATCTGCGAATATCATACCCCATGCCGTGCCCTTCTCATCAAGCACCATCGCTCCGCTGTCACCTTTAGCTGAAAAGGGAGTACGATCCAAATTCTTGATCTGCAAACAATTGTAACACCATACCGTGTCAAGGTAAGTATCTTCACTTTGAACGAGCTCTTTGCCGCAGTCGTCACAATGAATACTTCTTTCTGCTTTGATGTTTTGGAGAAAGTTACGTCCGATGCCCTTTCTCCTAGCACACTCGATGCAGTAATTGTAATCAAAATGAAAATAAGCAAACGATTTATACCTTGGTACATCTGGCTTCTGTACAAAGATCGGCGGGTCAAGTTCACCTTTCCAGGTTAATCCCGTTGTTCTCCCACATTTATGTAGTTCATGGCCCTCTGTGAGATAGTTCAGTGGCATGCATGTTCTATTTGGATGTTCCACTTTCTCGAATTCAGTTTCTACTTCATACTTTCTGGCCCCTGGCACTGGTTTATAGACGGTGGTTTCTATTTCCTGTTCCACAAGTTTCACTCCTTCAGTAAGCAACTTTTGTTGTTCCTCTTGCGATAAACTCAAAGAAGAAATTGCAGCGTCAATATAAAACTTATAATCGCCGCTAACAACATTTTTTTTGATACCACGCTGGTATGAAGCGATTACTCTGGATTCCTTTACTCCGTTAATAGCTTTTCTCATGTTGTCTAAAACTATTATTTGTTCCCCTTCTCTCGTAGCACGTTCAAATTCTCTTTTCATAAGACATATGTGTCTCTTGTTGTCATCACGAGCGGGCTGTTCAATTTGACACGGCTGATCAGGGCTTGTAGATAAATTAATCACATGATCACATGACAAAACAAACAGCTTGTCTTCTTCGTTCTTTACTACTGCACCCAGAGTGCCACCTCCACCGACCCCAACTACTCCGATACTAACTCCAAGCTTCAGTGGCTGAGACACAGTCCAGTAACGCTTACTGTGATCAGATGTTTCAGTGACAAAGCCTTCTACAATATCAACGTCAAAACCAAAGAATGACTTTGGAAGCTCAGCTTCCCCAAAAGGAATTCTTCCCTTTCCCAAGATATATACAGTAATGCATGGTGTACGAGTTAGACGAGACTCTTGGATTTTCAGGCCGGCAGTAACTGCTATAACATTACGATGATTTGATAAGTCACTTAAAGACTCTGTAATGGCAGCAGTTATTTCTTTAACTTTGTCTTGTGGTAACTGGTACACTTCATCTGGGTATGTAATCGATGGGGCCTTGGGGGGATCAACTGCAAGATCTGTGAACTCTATACATACTTCAAAACTGCGGAACTTCCTCTCAGCTGCACTCTTTAGTTCCTCCACTGTCTCACAGTCACCACTGTAAACATACAACTGAACAGACCTGTTGTCTGTTTCGGTACGATAATAAAACATAGCCCTTAGAACAAAGGGCTGGTTTTCAGCTTCAAATTGAATACAGGCTCGATTCATTTCCTGAAATCAGACGAAAAAGAACATCATTATGTTAGTAGGCATTCTCTATGACCATTGTTAACTGAGGAACATACAAACCCATCAAGCTTCCACTTCTTAATGTGCTAACATCTATATCCTGCTCAGTTTCAGCTTTGTCTCTCAAAAAATTGGAAAACGCAATATCTTAATGGCTTTTGTGAGACATCTAATATGTGAACATCTGTCAATTTTGCTCCTAGTCTTCAATGCTTAGTTTCCTCCCTCTTGTACTTGGTAGCTTATCAAATTATAATTGGTGTGGTTTTCAAATACCGCAGCCATTTAAATTTAAACAAAAAGCACAAATATATGGCCATTGTTTGTGATATCAGACCAAAGCCCTCGGAAAGTAATACATAAAGACCCATTTTTAGACCAGTTTAGTCCGACGCAGTTTCGTAATGGTGGTGGTGGTAATTGAGGAGTTTGTTGTTGTGGTGTTGGAATCAGTGGTTTTGGTAGATGTGGTGGTGGTGGTGATGTCAGTAAACGGATGCCCGCCAGTTCAGTTTATAATACTGAGGCATACATGTAGTTCACCTATCTTCTTTGTCAAGACTTCACCTGGTTTCAAGTGTATCATATGCAATGCAGTCTAAAGCCATAGCATTAATATATCTGCCGTTTCCATTTAGACGTTTTGTCTAGTGTCAAAAATACAGAATTGCAATGCCAAAACAGCTCACATTAGAGAGATTTAGCACCACCTATACGTGAGACGCGAACGTCAAATATGACCACATTTTCCCGCGTTTGCCGTTCGCCGTTTCTACGTGAAGGTAAGCATTTTCACGTTTGTTGTTTACGTTAGATATTTTTCCCTTATTTTCATAACGAGAAATTATTTATACTTTGTAAAACCAACAACAAAACTTTCAAGTTCACGTTTGCCATTTCAAGTATACATGGTGCTAAATCTCTCTATTAGTTCAGTTATCTTTCACAAGACAGCTTTTGACTGGCTTCCTGACCACACATCCAATTACTAGCTCATTACTACTCTCATTGTCCAATATTCAGCTAACTATCCAAAATCGTGAAATATTAGATTTGCACATGACCGAAGTGGCATGATCTAATTGTAAGTGAAACAATATGAAAATCTTGATCAGTTAACATTTTAGGTGGGCATAACCATAAAGAGGATTTTTTCAAAAAAATGTTTCCCATTCTTCCAACAAAAGTATACCATTCCAATTTAACTAAAATCTGAAAATGAAATTCTCTGAAAATTAAAAGTCCAAACACTTTTAAGCTTCTTAAAACTAAACCCTCGGAAACCCTCATACAACTGATCTGATTATGACTTTATTTAACTTAATTTTCATATACCTACCATCTCTATCTCCTCTGGCCACAATCTCCTGTCAAACACGCTAGGACCTGCTGTCATAAAAAATGATAAGACAAAATTATGTATTAAAGTTGTTAATAAAAACTTTTAATTAATTTTCCATCACTACCCGTAGTCGTCCTCTGAGTTACATTAACTATTGCAATAACTTATGCAGTTGTTGTAACATTTAAAAAATATAAAGGGCTTTTCCATTTTACATAGCCTGATATAAACACTTAGGAAGCTGGGAAAACACGGGAGTAGCGTAGGGAAACCACGACAGTGTAGCGGAGCATAATAGCGCTCTCTTCAAATGTCGTCACTCGTATGTTTGTCCGCAAATCGATCCCATCAGCACCGTAACTCGGCAAAGAAAACTTGTTGCTACACGCCTTCTATATATTGTAGGTATCGCTTACTCACTTTTAAAATCGCCTATAAGTGTGATACTTATGTATGGTATGGTACAGAAAAAGTACGGATATATCAAGATAATTTGTTTGTTTCTCCGCATTTCGATCCCATAATTATTTGCGGTTAATCTACTTTTAGCAGTCGTGGAGAACGCTATTTGAAAGTACACAATCATAAAACAAAATTGCCATATGACTGGTATCGCGTCAGTATTTTGCATACTCTCATGTAAAATGGTTAAATTCTAACCAATCACAGTTACTGCAAAAGTTTTATAACTCTGAGGAAGACCACAGGCTGTGTTTGAAAATTTA
>JAOBYG010143202.1:0-10717 GCA_025403545.1 Epizoanthus stellaris
GAATGAATGAATGAATGAATGAATGAAAGAAAGAAAGAAAGAAAGAATGAATGAATGAATGAATGAATGAATGAATGAATGAATGAAAGAAAGAAAGAAAGAAAGAATGAATGAATGAATGAATGAATGAATGAATGAATGAATGAAAGAAAGAAAGAAAGAAAGAATGAATGAATGAATGAATGAATGAATGAATGGCAACTTTATTTACCAAGGGGTAAACACATAACAGTAAACACTGAAAAACTTGTGGTCCTCCTTATTGAGCACAATCCTTCTTTCACTGTTGATATAACTGGTACCTGATAAGGACGCCGAAGGTATGTTAAACTAAATGCCGTGAATAGATAGCTACTTTTATTCAGTTATTGTAGTCAGGGTAAATCCCTTCAGCATTAATAAATAAATACTGTTATCAATGGGAGCCCTGACTATCAAAGTATAAAAATTACATATTGATGGATAAAAATATAAAAACTTAAAAACTACCTATTTACAAAAATACAACATTAAGATTGAAGTTATTAAGTGAACGTATACAACGACGGCGATTTTTTCGTCAGAGGCTGATTGTTTTTATATTTTTACGATTTGGATATATTCCTAAAAACGTTCCTATTTTTTTAAAATTTGGAGATGTTAAATTATGTAACTTGTTTTGAATGTCTCGTCGATTATACTGATGATACATCAGACTTTATACATATTTCTATCAGTTAGTGACTTGACCACATTTAAGTCATTTTAGAGTAAAAATAATGTACAGCATTTGTGATATTTTATGGGCTGTATGAAAGAAAAACATCTTTGCACCACACACATGAACAAATTGTAGATCCTATTTTAGCCTCGGCCTAAGGTACGTTCTTAACATGTTTTAAAAATTTTGGCCTTTCTCAACCTCAACGTTCTAATAAAACAGGTTCTTGTAAGAAAAAATAAAAACACGAATTCAGCCGCCTCACGTCGGGCGCACAACGGACTAGGCCCGAGTTTGCTTTGCCCGTTGCGCGCCCGACCTAAGGCAGCTGAATTAGAAGGCTACATGATACCAAGCACAAAAAGGAATTCTTGTAGGAGCTGCGTATTTTGCACTGTCAGTTGTATATCTTCTTCCTCTTTTATAAACGAAACAAGAGCATCTTGATAGATTTTGTTGATAGTTCATTCAAAAACATTTCAATAATAGATAGGAACTCCCCCATTCTTTACGACTGGGGATTGCACGCTTGAGAGAACATGTAATTGCTTCCAAAGATAACATATATTTTGCTTTATAGCATTAGTACGTGACGTACAAACAATGCTTAAAATGGAAAATATGTTTACAAATCTTAAATTTGTGTCAGTAAAAGGAAAACACGTTTTACCAATTTACATCATTTGCCTGAAGCATTTGCGTATTGATCTGAAGTGTTATCGAGAAATTGATACACGTATTGTGATCTGTCGCTAAATTCAGGTTAAGTTTTCTATCGATAACAAAATTATTTTCCTTCAATATTTTGCTTTTTCTAATGTTTTTGTATTCAAGACCATGTTATTGTTATTGAATGCATACGAATAAATAATTATATATTATTTAGACAAACAGCATTGCACCAAAGTAGCAGTCTTTTGCTTTCTGGAACGTACAGTGCTATAGAGAGTGAGTCATGTCATAAATGATTTTAAATGATTTTAAAAAAATCGATGTTCAGTTGTACAATTGCTGTAGTTGCAATACATTAGGCCACATGCATACATACTAGTACGTTTTGAAAAAAACCTTTCGTTTTTGTTTCTTGTAAAACGTAGCAAACGTTTACGTGCGCACAAATATGCGGTTTTATTTGCAAGTAACTCGTTTATGCGTTTTCCAAACTTCCAATTTGGTCGGAGCCGATTTAAAAAGATTCGTTTTCCGTAAAAGCAAACAGGTGTCTTCATCGTTTTAGTGTGTGCACGGAAACATTTATGTTGAAATGAAAACGAATCATGGTGGATGCGTCTTAATTTTCGCTTGTTTTGCATAATGTTGATTCTGTCCTACTATTTTCTGGTAAGTCAACATCTAAATCAAAATATATGTTTAAGTAAGGTATTTGGTGCGCAAAATATTCCAATCCATTTTATGTTTCCTATACAGAAAGCATACACGAACTGATGATATACAAAGAAAAAAATGATCATTTAAAGAAAATAAACCATTCCAAATCCCAGACAACCTTAGAAGACAGCTACAACGACAAGGACAATGCAGTTTTACACAAGGTATACCCTAAAGCGCACACTCACAAACCCAGAGCAACAGTGACAACGTAACAAGAAACAAACTTAAGACAACTACCCTTGGAAATGAATAACCCAATATCCTTGTCGGTTCGTTTGTACAAAAAGTCTGACCGAATTGCCTTTGTCTTATCCGGAGATAAGAAACAAGTGGAGAACTATGAGTGAAGTATGTATGAGGCTTTAGGTTTGTTACATAAGGCCATAAAGAATTTTAATAAGACTATATATCGAGTGAACTGTAGGGCTGGTGACAATCCTTGTCTAAGGCTTATTAAAAGAATGTTGAAATGAGAAATAGCGCGGAAATTATTGTAAGGCAAAGCGATAAGCTAAGAGGATTGGTTGTCTGTGATGAGTGTGTGTATCTCTAAATCTGCCTCTGTCTGCCTCTCGTCTCTAATTCTCTCTGAGTCTCGCTATCTGTCTGAGGCTCTCCGTTTATGGTAAGGTTAACAATAACAGGACGCTTGATAATGTCAAGTCTTTATTGATTAAGGCAAATGCAAAAAATCCCAGTCACTTCGCCTTGATGAAGTAAACTCTTTATTATCTCTTTCTCAGCTAATTCACACACATACACACACATAGACACCCATAGATTAGACACATAGACACACATATGCACATACATACATACACACATACACACACACATACATACATACATACATACATACATACATACATACACACATACACACATACATACATACATACATACATACATACATACATACATGCATACATACATACATACATACGTACATACATACATACATACATGCATACATATTTTATTCAAGATGCAAAATAATTTCATGAAAAGAAAGGAAAAAAGAAACTGAACAAAATACATGTATCATGATCAACTCTCGCACACTACATATTGCGACAGACACCTGTCTGTGATCAGCTTATTATCCAGTGAAAAGCCCGAGTTAGATTGTTTTTTACCATGTTGTTTTGTACGAAACTTAAGCCGCAAAAAAGAGTTTAGTGACTGTGACTGTTTTTATATGTGATTCTATACACCTCAGTTGAGTGAGTGTACATCAGCAGGCACTGCATATATTTTTATCTGACATTTGTTTATCGTGAAAGCAATTCGGCAGCACTTCACTTGCGACAGTAACTGCTAGCTTATTGTTTATTTTAACAACAGAAAAAAATCGTAAATAAGTCCAGACCAGCCAAATTGTACAACATAGGTGCAAGTGACTTAATCAGGGTTCCACCCTTAACTAAGAACCAAATTCAAAGATTGTTTTAAGGATGTCCAAAGACAATTTCCTGTATCATTTCCAGGATCCAAAGCTGGGCAGAAAGACTTCACCGCCACACGTAGCACAACATCGGAATGGGTGTAATGCAGAGGGGAAGTACAGAAACAGGTATTCCTAATCTATTTCCTGTTGAGGAGGAAGTCAACCCCAGGAAAATTGTATTTCGAGATGTAAAATGGTGCCTTTTCCCGCAAATTCAGCACAAATATCAATTGATAATATTTTATTCCCTAAATTACCAAACAATTTAACTCAAGGAATTCCAGACCTTTGTCACTTTATTAAGGACTTTCAAGGACTTGATCAAATTCACTGAAATAATTTCAAGGATTTTAGGAACTGTGGGAACCCTGTCTAACATTACTGATGGATGAAAAGAAATAAAAAGAGAAAGTACAAAACAAAAATGGAAGAAGGCTGTCATCCGAATAGTTGTCCCCAATTGATATAAAATCCTAGCAGAAGTTAAAAAATCTATATGTGAAACCATCATCATCTTTGGTATTCAAAGGATCAAGTTGAACAAATCTTGTTTGACCCTCCCACTAGCAGTGACATGAGCGCAGGATGGCAACAAAGTGGTTCTACTCCACAATAATAAGAAGCAGAGCTTGAAATACTTGGAGATCCCCCAAACGGGCCACTGGAAACAATGTCAAAAGGAGCAATGGCGAAATAACATAACCAACGCCCCTCAGGAGTGGTTGAACAATCTAAAAGATTTTAAAGATTTTAACTGTCCAATCCATCAGTGCTGTATTAGGCACAGAATTTGATGACTTGACCTTTGCTTGAATATGTCAGCACTTTCTCTAAAATTTGAATTGGTACTGATCAGCAGGGTCGGCAGAACAGTGTTGGGCAATTATGTTATTTGTTTTGCAAGACAGGATCTAATTAACACTTGCTTCACTCCTTACGACACGAGGAGTGGACAGCAGTTGAGTTTTTTATTTTGTACGAGGTTTGAGACCTTGTAACGGTTAGTTTAAGGATTATTCTGAGCACAAAACAACATAATCAACAAACTTGTTACGTACATTACATATAGGTCATTGCCCAATGTGACATAACACAGTGGACCACAAAATATGTAGCAGAACAATAGATACGTAGGTAGATAAACAGAGAGCCACACCCAAATTGATAAACAGACAGTCGGGCATATAGATACATGCATGTATCTAGAAATTAAAGACACAGATAGAAAGACATCCAATCAAATAACTACAGATATACAGACAGACATGTAGATGGATAAATAGATAAACAGATATTAGATAGATAAACAGACAGGCAGACAGACAGACAGACAGACAGACAGACAGACAGACAGACAGACAGACAGACAAAGAGACAAACAGATAGGTAGTAGGTTGGTAGATAACAGTTTAGATGTTATTTCTACTCACCATCTGACGTTCGTTAATAGTCTTGTAAAGCTCAGCTACCTTCTTGTCCTATAGAGTAGATTAAAGTTCCAAGTCAAATTAATGTTACAACCATCTGAAATGATTAACTGACAGTTTCTACTTACAAGTGGTATGTGCTTTAAAAATAAAAATAAATGTATTGTGATATGCAATATTTATTAACTTTTCATAACGTTGATAAAATACCTACTTAAAGACATACCTTTGGTTCACACCGATGTAAGGCCTGCAATTGATTGTGAGCATCCTCAAGTCTGCCCAGGGCTATCAAACACGTTGTTCTTCTGAACATTGCGTTAGAATCATCAGGCAAATATCTGAGAGCTGCAGGGGTGATTTAATTTAAAAAAAGAAGAAGAAATGCAGCAACTGTATTCATGTATAACTTATTTGTTACACAGCAAAACCTTCAAGTAGCTAGATCGAATATATAGTCAACTCTCATTAAACCGAACACCCGCGGGATCAATGCTAAGAGTTGTCTTAACGAGGTGTCCTTCTTCACGGAAGATGACATAATCCAACACAGAGAGTTCTAGAAACAACTTTATAAAATCGAAGTTATAATATAACACCCAGGAACTGTTACACATATAGTTCAATGCACCGATCTGAACTTTATTAAAACTTTGGCAGAGTTAAGGTATTTTGTTACTCAATGCTTAAATAGACACTTTGTTATATTTGAGTTTATAATTTTCAGATTTACAGGAAATCCTGAGACCAAATTAACATTAATTAATCATATATAAACAAAATATTAAGTTTTTGGTTTTATGATTTCTTCCTTAGTAAGTAACAACTTATAGTCTTGTACGTAGCATTTCAAATATTAACTGCATGATCAGATTTTCTTGTTTTTCACTAATTAACCAACTATGTATGTTTCAACCGTTTAAAGTGTCATTATATGTGTGACCTCCAATCTATGTTACGGGCACCTCTCTATTACGGACACTTCGTTCGGTCCCTTGGATGTCGGTATTTTAACGAGGTTCGACTGTATACAATATCCCGGTACAATATGGCAATCTTATAACTGATTTATGAAACTCAACATCAACACTGCTTCGTAATTCACTTCCATCTGTGCCATCCTGCAATTTATATAATTAGCTAAACATTAGCTTTTTAGAATATTTTCATCAGAGTGAAATTTGATGACATTAATTTTAGCAATATTTCATAAAAATGAGGTGATGCTAATATTTCAGTATTTTTGCCTGATAGTGCCGGACCCTTAACCTTGCATGATCACCTTAGCACTCGCATTAATCATTGAACAGATTACCTGCTTCACTGTCTTGTAACCCATCTGAATGCTTGCCCTGTATGTGAAGAAATAATAAAGTAAATATCAAAATTACCACAAACAATCTCAGTATAAGCTAATTTCTAAACATGTCCATAGACTCAATATAAATATAATGCAAGCAGTCAGTAAGTTTATTGTTATATTATCCACTACTGTATTCACCTTAAAAGTTTTACAAACAACTTACAATGAATCATCCGGAACTACAACTATCAAAGCAATAATGTACAAGAAGCTTACAATTTCTCACTCCAGAAGTTTAACAATATGAATGATGATAGAGTGACACCGTGTCATTAAGCTATGCTTACTTAATTAATTAATATGATTATGATGTTAAAATTTATAATATTTATTATTAAATACAACCCAATGCAACGTAATTTGATTAGTTCAATACTCACTGGTTATCAGGTAATATATTCATGAGTTTGACCTTATATGGAAAAACAGCTGTTTCAAAAACAAAACAGGTGTTTCTCAAAACAGAAGTAAACTTTCAAATCCTCCTGTTTTACGCTTATAATTCCGCTTGGTTTACACCAAATTCCGTTCGGTTTACAAAAAAATATTAAAAAGAAAAAAGTATGTTTTGCCTTGGTATTTAATAATGTTGGATATGAGATGATTATAACCAACTCGGCGCAGCGCAGCATCTTTGGCTATCTATCACTTCATATCCAACTTATCTGCTTTAGAAAATTTGTGCTTGTTTGGGATGTGATAAGTATCATAAAATAGGCCACCAGTATACTAAACATTATTAGAAAATAACCGTGGTTTATTGCAAATCTGCGAATTGGTTGGTTCTTTTATCGTTTCTATTCGCTGTTAGTAGAAATCTGCTAGTATACTATTGAGAATGCTGCAATCTGATTGGCTGCTCTACTCGCTATCTCACTATCGATCGATAGAATACTAGTAGGGAGTGAACCAAGCGCAGGATTTCTAAATTGGCTTCCGCTACTCCGTTTCCTCACGTTTCTGCGACAAAGAACTGAAGAAACATGAATAAAACATAAGAAGAACACCACAAGTATGTCCTTGTGCCACAGAAAGCTAAGTGATGCCTAAAAGCCTAAGACGGATGAAGGAGTTTTAAGTCAGTACGTAAATTCGGATCAGTTGACAGTTGACAGCAAACACTGGTTGTATTGTGTAACTTGATTTTGAGAGTAAGTTCACAGACATATCGAATTCCTGAGCATGAAAGGCAAACACAAGCTGTGTGGTTGGCCCAAGATTTCGCTATTTCGTGTTCAAAGAGATTCCTAATGTGTCCTTTACTGACAATGTCCTGCCTTACAAAAGTAAAAGAAAGGACTGAAGTGGAACCATATCACGAAAAGTCGGAGTATCCCGCGAATTAGTATGCTCAACTTTTCGTATATGAAATCATGCCAGTGTCGCATTAATTAGTGTCTCAAAATTCTAGATTTGTGATTTGTTTTAAAGTTCTTACTCCGTGTGAGTGAGAACATGGTTTGACACCCACTCGGCAAAGACCAAAAGCCGCCATGTCAAGGCTGAAAAACTTGGACAAATCCATTTCTCCAATCTATAATTTCCACTGGCAATCCAGTGCTACTCTCCAACTCTTCTTTGACCTTCACCTTGTTCAGTAATTTCAGTTTTTGATGGCCCTTGGCATAAAGGCCAATGGTTTCCGGCTCTTCTCTCTTTACTCTCATGCAATACTGCATGCTCTCTCGTACCGAGTGTACGACGAATCTTGGCACTTGTGATTGATCCCATCCGCCATGTGTGGGATCCAACCCCGATAATTTCGCCTCATCTACAAAGGCTTCGCCCGGAAGGGCAAAGTCTTGCTCCTTTTTAATTTTTTGAACCACATCTCTCATGTGGATGCGCTTGGGATAAAATGGCATGTCTCCATGCTGAAACCCATCAGCCTCGAGGACAATGCGGATCATTATTGATGATGGCGCATAAAACCTGCATCAATTCATGAAATACAAATTTCAGTTAATGCTCAAATAATTATATGAATGATTTGATTTTAGCTGTTTGAAAATCGAATTTATTCGTTTATTTGTTTGTTATTTTTCTTGTAAAAATGTTAACCAAACCATTTTAAATTTGCTTTGTTTTCATGGCAGGCTCAAGAAAGCCAGAGTCCTTTCTGGCCACATTTATCAGCATTCTGGTATACTGATTTGAAGCCGACGCTTAATCTCCGAGAACTGGGGAAGTCAAAATAAAACAAATATCCAATAAAAGGTAAGCTAACTTTATGCGTTTAGCTCTTTCAGCCTTGATCCCAAAAATGACAAATGTCTAAACATGAATAATTGTCGCTATTGTTTCACCAAATATATTTTTGTTAAACAAGCGCAGACATTATAGTAGTTGTACACCGTAAGGTGACACTGCAAAAAGAATAATCTATTTTCAGATTTCAGGCTGAAAGTGTCAAACTCAAACCAGACTTTTTTTTTTGTCATTTGACAACTTAGTATCTGACACAATCAAGCTACTGATTGCATTTATATACTGTGATTGTGATTACGTATAGTTCATCAAGTTTCGCTAACTGGGTCTTGGATTTTTTATAGGCAGCGGTATTTTCAAGGATTCTCGATGTAGTTGTAATGTCACTTTCCCTTTCACTGGATTCCATGACACGTATGCGCATTCCATGATTAATTTCCATTTCATTTCTAAGTGTATTTCAACCTGTATCGATAACTATTGTTTCATAAAATTCATGAAAATAATTCTGTATTCAACCTGTCATCGGTTATAATGTTGATAGAAATCACATGTTGAAAACAACTATAATTAGACTAGTTTGTAAAATACGAAAAAACCCAAATTACTGTTGTGACACTTATAGCTAACTATAAGAATATACCTAGCTATAATAACTGACATCGTCTGAACACAGCCTATTAAACCGTTGTTTGCAATTTATTGAGGAAATTTGATTGGCTCTACCAGTGAAACCATTTGAGAGCACGCTGTTTGGGTGGCGCATATCCAATTCATACGAAGTCGGCCGGCAAATTGAAAAAGAAATATTAAGATACTGTATCGTTCTGAAACTGACATTGAAAGTTCTCATACAATAGAAGACGGAGATTTCTACTAAAACAATTAGATTATTTGGTATTAATTTCTATGGTCTTATAGCTTGTTCGGCCTCCGGTCGCATAAACTATAAGCCCATAGAAGTTGCAATCTCATAAATCTAATTGTTAAATGCATATATGTATAAATTTACATATCTAAAATGCATATCACTTACCATTTCAACACCACAGGCTGCCCTATTTCTGTAGTATTTTGACTTTTCTTCTTTGTGTTCAGGATTACACTTTAATACGGCCTTTGAATAAAGCTTGTATGCACCTTCATAATCTTTTCTCTCAAACTTTGTTCGAGCTTCATCATTAAATTTCCCAGCTTCTGTTGATGGTTTCACATTAAAACTAATAGGTTAATAATTAATTAAGATAATCATTTGCAATGAAACATAAAAAGCTATATAGCTAAAAACTAAAACAAGTTTTACATACTGAATCATATGAATGTGACATGCAACTAACAATATATGGTAAAATATTTATTTCACACGTAAGCAAAGCAGCTGACATGAATGCGCAATTTATAAAGTCAGCTCCATTGTAGGTGCATCATATGGATCACACAATATATGACAATACAAGACTCAGAGCCCAATTACTGGAAGACATTAGATTAAACTAAGAAGAATTGAGAGCCATTCTGAAGAATGATATGGTCATGGATAAACATAACAAACAATATATCACGTGCATCACTCCTCTAGCTCTAGATAGTCCTAGATCTTGTAATACTAACCCCAATACTTAATTATTTAATGTTTACCTATATGCAAAAAATATGTCAAATTCAATTTATTTCAAATTATCAATACCTTAAGTCCCTTCTATCTTTATATTTTCTATCTACCTTTGTCCTAAAATTCCAAAAACCAATTTAGTAATTCATGTCCAGCTAACTGTTAAAATTTCAAGAGATCAAGAAAGCTTCAACTGACAACAGAAGGCTTCTAATTATTTTACTCTCAGCTATGGCAGAAACAAACGTTTTTGGTGTTTAAATTTGACGTAAATGTAATCCAGCATGCATGCAGTCATTATAGAAAATTAATGCTTGATGAAATTTCATAAAATTTCATAACATTTAATAACATTTATGCAAATTCACGTTAATTTTAATTGCATTAATTTATTCTTGGTGTGTAAGTTTCACTGACCGTAATAAAGTGGAGTGTTAATTTTCACAACACTAATTTCTTTATAATACTTTATGCACTGTAAACCTGTCCTAGCTAGATATAAAGTTTGCCATATATTTTCTATTTTCATCCTTGTATCAATTATTAAGCACCAGTTACGTTTTACCTT
>JAOBYG010143313.1:0-18509 GCA_025403545.1 Epizoanthus stellaris
TTATGAGCATACTAACACATTAGTAACTTTCATCAATGACGTCAGAGACAAGGATAGCTGCTCACGCGTCCAGCCGTGACTCCGGGAGGATCCTGCTAGGACCGGACTCGGAGAAACGGCTGGAAATCGAGCCTAGTAGCCTACCAGCTAGCTACAAGTGTCAGTTGTCCCTAACTCTTGCGGCTAATATTAAAGAGAAATGCAAATGTCCTTTTAGCTAGTTTTATTCCGCCAATTGTACAGTATCCATACTTTGCGTCCTAAGAGTGCCTTTCAAAGTTGAGTGCGGTGTCATGTCTTCCTTATATAAGGAGAAAAACACAATGTCAGAGGTAGGAAAATAGGTACTGTTAACTCTGTGGATCCTGCATGAGAGCTCCTCTCAAAACCGAGAGAGATGTCATAACTTCTCAACTCACGGTCAAAACACAAAATGTCGGGCCACTCAAATGAAAACTCTTGACGAAAAGTTTTAGTTTCAGCACATGAGCAAACGTATATCAGTTTGGTCAGTACGTTTGCTCATCCAAATAATAGTTTTAACTAAAATTGGCGATCACGTGAATCCAAAACATAGAGAATCTAACTTATGCCTCAGACGTTAGAGGATATTAATCCAGTATGTTACAAAAAGATTCTTTTATAAGCGGGCTATAAGAATAGATTTCTAAGATCAGCAAAAGATATTGAATTCACTCTATTAAAACAGAAAACTTAACTTTCTTGTTTCTAGACTTTTAGTGACAATGTGATCTTCGTCGCCCTTGGCTGAAGTTAAAATTCGACTGTGCTTTGTCCTGTATTCAGTCAAGTTGAGTGAAAAGTAGATTTTAACAAGTGTAAACAAGGAAAGAAGAACGTATTTTGTTAAATTATGCATGAATAATGTGTCATATTAAAATTAAAATATACTACCTAAATATTGTAAGTTTGAGAATCGCCGTAACAAGACGGAGAGTTGTATCGAGAAGGTATCAATAGGGTTTTAAAAACTGTCAACCGTCAAACGACCTAAAATTTTACCGTCAACCGTCAAAAAAGGTTTATTTTTACCGTCAAACCTGGTTCAATGAAACTGCTTAAAGTTTTAACCGTCAACCGTCAAAAAGCAAATTTTTAACCGTCAACCGTCAAAGGACTCCCCCGTTGATACCTTCTATCAATGTTTTGCTCGATTTTAATATAAATTTTTCGTGATTTTTCTCCTGAGAAAATTGGCAATATTTTGATTACATGCCCTTTCAGAAATTGATAGACTTTTAGTTTGCTTATGTTCTACCTCTACAAAAGGAATACCTGTCTCAAAAGCTAGCTGTTTTGTTGAAATTGTTTTGAGAATTGGTGAAACTCAGTGGGGGCCAACTATAAAACCGCCCCGGGTATTATTCCCACGATAGAGCACAATAACCAGGAATATTTAAGACGTCTTTGGCTCTTCGAAATATCTACGTGGATAAAGGTTGCTATCTCCTGGTAACACATATCTGAGAGAGTGCTAAAGAGAAGGATTCACACAAAATCGATGTCAGCCCTTTTTATAAATATAACTCCACTTTTACGTCCAAAATACTCGTTTTGGCGAACTGAGCCGATACCAACACCAAGCTCTGCTGGAAGTCTTTGGAAAATCAGATTTTACCTGCTCCCTGAAACTGTTATTCTGTCTTGCGACTTATTGCTTGAACTGCTTATTGTCTGCTGTGTATAAATTAGGGTATTTATCCAAAGAATTCTATTTTCCCAGCGCTTTCGTTCCCAGCCCCCAAGGGCTTCGCTTCTAAGGCACCCAACACTCTCCAAGCAATTAGTACGCAAGAGGTGGAATACGGGAGTTCTTTCTCGCGGGAATTTGGACTCAGGCAAGTTTCCTGATCGAATTATATTTAGATTGTGTCTTTCCTCTGTTACCCAGGTGCTTCATTCTTCGGCATTTCGTGTAGGAAAACAAGCGTTGCTTCAGTGAGCTTATAAGATTATATGTATATTAAATGCTTTTTATCTCAGCAGACAAAAGCTTTCGGTTCCAGTTGTAAGAAAACTACTTAAATTTTTTATTCATTTGACCGATCATATTTTTTTTATTTGTTGCCAGATCAACAGTTTCTCCGTGTAATATATATGCAAAGAAAAGAAGAATTGTATTGATTCCTTATTTATTAACTCATAAATCTGACACACGTAATTCCAGTGTACAGTTATCTGTCTTGCTCTGCTTCAGCTAATCTAAGTTGTCAGTGATTCAACCAAAAGTTATAATTATTTTTCTAACAACATAAATTTACTTCGCCGAATGCGATACCATACCAAATTCTAAATAGGAACTGATAGAAGCCATTCACTTCAATTATTCACAATGGTAAACATCAGTCTGATGTATGAATCTGAGTTTTCAGAATACAATTCTATAGCACCTTCTGATCATAGCTATATCTTAAGCTATGTTTAATAATATCTCATCTGACATGATATTAGTTTTTCCGGATATTATTCAGTTCTCAGTAATTTAGCTGAGGATTGTAATATATTATATAGACACTCTTTTCAGTTGTTTGTAAACTAGCTATTCTGTTACCAGTAAAAAGACATGCAATTGTGTGACTTTTTAAGTATTTATTTAAATATTTATTTCGGCGGTTATTGCCCCCATTGTTCCTTTTACTTTGGGAAGCAATGGCTTGAATCGAAATATTTGTTATTCAAAACTTAAGCTTTTTAATTAAAATAATTTCTCCGAGTTGGACGGAAACTGGCCTCAACAAGCAGGCTACGTGATACATTACAACTTCTTTATTTTATTATCAATATAAAAAAGTTGTTGGCGTACAAATGGCCATCAAAGGCCTAGGACTAGCTAGCGGACTAATGCTTTGCTATTAACAGCTCGTCGTTGTACACTGAAAGGACGATACCTGTATGGAAGAAAGAAACCATAATGACTAAAATGAGAAAATAATTTGGAAGATTTTAGGACGCTACTGCCGCTCGGAACTTAATTGAAGTTTCCGGTCTTTTCAAAACTTTAATGATTTTTTTGTGTTCAAACCATCTGTCACTTGTATCCAATAAACCTCTAACCGAAGTTGTCCTTTGCTGAGTAATACAATGCATTTGTTCATAAAGATATGATATTAATACTAATGAAAAAAACACACCAGAACATCCTGATATGTTTGTTTCGTCAAACAATTCATAAACTTGTATTTGTAGAATGAAGTCGAACAGATAAACAGTTCCTTTTAATGAGTGTGATTTTAACCATCTTTTATATTAAAGAATGTTTCCTTGTATTCTCCTATTGGTCTTTAGTGAATTGTCATACAGTATCGCTTTAAGTGCTCATTTATCGAGAATGAAGTTAATATAATGATAACCAATTTATAATGTTTCGCGTAATGACCATGCAAGTAAAACTGAGCTAGCTGGCGTGATGCAAGAATTCCTGATCCGCACAAGAATGGAAAATAGAACGATTTCATAGGTTGCCATTTATAATTTCAGTTCTACTTTTCTTTGACTCTCCTGCTATCACATAATTTCCACTAAAATTGTTTTAATTAAATTCTGTGTTATAGGAATAATATTCGATACATAAACGAGAAAAAGCTTAAGGAAGATGATTTCAGAGATAAGATACAAAGAGAGCGAAACTTGAATTAATGAAATCTGCACGTAATATTAGTATAAGATTTGTTATGTATTCATCCAGACTTGACCAGAAATTAATACTTTGTATTTCAGTAATAAGGTGCGCAGTGCTAGACAGTATTGTGGTTATGCTTGATTGTTTGTTTGTTTGTTGCTGGTAGTCTAACAAATATTAACTATTTCTAGGTTGAAACCGGCCACCTGCTATATGGTCAGTTCTTACTATAACATATTTCGATTCACCCAACAAAATGTACTGCACAAATCGAGCGAGCATTGGACCGTGACCCCTATAAATGATAAATCGAAACATACTAACACTTAATTTTGATGTCCTTTATACTGAAAAATAGTGTTGTTCAATTGTGTTTGAATTGCTATTATCATATAACTTTCTTGTGGATCTCACTGCAATGCAACGCATTCGGCCACGAAGTAAAACAACTCGTCGCCTGACGAATTTTAAATTGAACTGCCCATTCGGCAGGCGTTTGATTCGCTTTTGCCGAGGTATATACCTTTTCTGGCAAGGATCTGTACAAAATCTCACGTTGGGTTGTAATTATGGAACTAAGGCACGAAGACAATTTCGCTCTCTACATTAACCCTCGAATATTACACTGGTATATACAACTAAGTTACGAAAATGAAGCTATTTTAATAGCTTTTAATTTTAATATAAAACGTTTAAAAGAATGATAGAATTTTAAATCAGAAATGATGAGAAGATAATTGCTTTTAAAATTATACCCCAGTTCCAGAACATGTTACTTTTAGATGTCAAATTTGTTTTGCTGCAGCATCGAGCAATAACTTATGTATTTGACAAGTGAGAGTATACGCCATTATTTCATTCGACAGGATGTTTAGAATAATCCGTCGACTCAAAGGACTGAACTTGTCTGTACCATTTACCAAATAGGTCTTATTGTTGTTTAGTAATGTTGGGGCTACTTGCAGTGAGTAAGGGGTTTGTTTAACCACATTCAGCCGAGATTCTCTTTAAATTTAGAATTAAATTTAGAATTAAAGTGCGTTGTGGCGGATCGAAAGATTCTTGATTGCAAATTTATACATGTACACTATATAAAACCATCTGTCATAGAAGACTCGCCGGCGTTAGTTTTGCATCTTCGCCGCGCCAGAGTTGGAACTGCGCGTGACCCTTTCCAGAACTTTAAGCTAAGTTCTTGGACTCTGGTTTATTAATTGTTAGCACAATCGTCAATGCCAACATTTGTAAAATTGATTTTTAATTATCGGCTTTCATGAATTATTCTAATGTATTCAGTCTAGTGCAACTTGAAAGGAGACGTGAATGACAAAGAAGAGTCTTCACGACTTTGTATAAATATGCATAAAATCGCAGATTTAGTAAGCAAACTCGGGAGTTCATGGCACATCTGAAGATATACCTAGTAGTTCGTGTTTGTATCCTATATTAAGAACACGGCGCGGGGGTCCATCAAGTTTCAATTGAGAATTAATTAACATCAGTTTGATATAAATTGCACTTGAAAAGATAGTTTTAATTTAGTGAGCTCTTATCACACAACACTTGTTACTATATGCCTGACAATGAACCAATCTTCGCCTATTTGCCACCTTTTGTGTCCTGTTTAGACATTGAACGTTGGTCTTTTATTCTTGGCGACTTCCACAAGATAGCTTCGTTCATTTTCGTTGACATCTGTCCCTGGTCCAAAGACTATAGTCAAATTTTTAGTACATAGTGCTCTTTTCAAAACAACGCTTTGTGAACCTGATTAAACCTTCTTAAAACAAAAAAAACTTATCTAATGGTGACTCCCCTTAGGGGCTTTTCAGCACCATGGTACAAATTGATAAATCATAATAAGTAGAAATGAACTTTGACACAAGAAATGCTTGTTTGTATGCTATCAGTTTAGTGGATTACTCGCCAATAACAAACATATTATAAACCGTAAAGAAATTATTTTACCTTGCACAAGCTGTGTCTATTGTCGTAAAAACAACTGAGCCATCCAGTATTTCTATTCCATAACTCATAAGGAACTCGAACTATCGACAATTTCTTTGTTAGAAAATCGGAAATTTACTTTTTGCATGCAATATGGCTTAAGGAAAAGAAGAATAAAACAAAAATAAAAACACAATGCAACAAATCAGAACTGTCTAGAACGATTCTTTGTGTTTCAAGCTTTGAAAAATATGGTTTGTATTTAATTCGATGACCCTCCCGGTTATTTTCTGTGCTGCTGGCATCAACAGATTTCTTGTGCTATTGGAGCTTATTTCGCTTTTTCTGTGCCTCCGCCGTGGGTTTATGTTATTTTCTTTGTTTCTAAAACGTGAATTCAATGTACACTTTGCAGAATCTTAAGTACAAGGAATTTGTGTTCAAGCGTGTCGAAAAAATATTGTTTGGTTCTTTAGCCATTTTTGCATAATAAAGCTTTACCCACTTTTGCTAATTACTGTTCATTTAACGATGGATCAGATAACTATTTATTTCTTAATACGTGACAGAAGTTGATTTTGAAGTTAAAAATGGGTTTGCTTCTTCTGACAGTGTGTCGATGACGGATGTCATATGAAAATCTTGAAGTTTGCAGTTTACATTGTTGTAATCTCAGGCGTGACCTTTTGATCTAAGATTCAAGTTTTCTCGAAAGTTAAGTCTTGATGTGTTATGAATGAATGTTCTGCCTGTTTTACTATTTATATTCCATTGTTAGTTTTGATACAGTTTTATTAAGACCGCTGAAGTCAGTGGGATATCAGAGAACAATAAGCTGCCTATAAGACGCATGTCAAATAATTGCTCTGTAATTCCGCCATTTGATTGGCGGAAACGGCCCGGCAAAGTGGCTATAAACGCGCGGTTTAATAAACGCGTGCCAGTTAGTGTGTGGGCTTTACCTGATTCCGTCAAGGAAAATCTCAAACTAATTGTTAACATGGAAAGCTTGAAAAGATCTCTCTTTGATGATCATGATGATGATGACAGCACGATTTCTTCTCAATATTCGTATTGTACTGATAGAGAAGACGATAAGAACGCATTGCGTCGAAAAAGAAGAAGGAAATCTGCGACACAACAGTTAGTTGCGAGGCACGCAGCCAACATGAGAGAACGAAAACGTATGCAAAGTATAAACGAAGCATTTGAAGGACTCAGACATCACATACCCACCCTTCCTTATGAAAAAAGACTATCAAAAGTGGACACTCTTCGACTGGCTATTGGCTACATCGGTTTTCTCACGGAAATGATTCATTCAGACATGAACCATAATCAAGCCTTACAGCCCTCTTGTACCGACCAGCCGAGGAAAGTTATGATTTGCCACCGAGGATTCGGTAAGATTATATATTTGTCATATTCAAGAAGTCAAATATTCTTCTCCATCTGCTTAGTTCCCACATGCAAGTCTTATTTTGTTCCTGTTGATAAAATAATGACTTGGAGAGAAATTTTTACATATTTTGGCAGTGTTAAATATTCAGAGGACTCCATTTTTCGTGGACGAATGAAAAGATAATTTCCTCTATTTTAAGTCTCATTAATGGTGAAGCTTGTAACTTTTTTGTGTGAAGTACAACCCGTCTTGTTTGTTCATCAAGACAACGTGCTACCTTTGCTCATTTGTTATTTTTCTATTCACAACAGGCACACAGAGCGAGTATGGACTCCCGCCATTGACTGGCCACTCGCTTTCATGGACTGATTCGAAGAAGCAAAAGCCAAACTCGTCGACCATGACAGCAAAAATCTGGACTCCTGAAGACCCTAGAGTGAAAAGTGTTAGCTACTGTACAACATCTTTCTAAGAATATTCTTGTGGTCTATTGTAAATACGAATCTGGGGATAAACTGGAATATTAATTGTATTTTAACAGAGATAGGATTATTTTTAAATAAGCAAGCATGAAAAGCATACTAGACACTTTTTAACGTTTTGCTGCATAGGACCAGAATTTTCGCTGGCTATTGTAATTAACTTGGTTTTATTGAGTGCCGTCGTTGTTATTGTTGAACAAGAATTATATTATAACAACGAAACGGGGATGGAGCCATAAATAAGAGTGACTATTGTAAATAATTTTGTACAAACGAGTCCCAAAAATGATACTTAATAAAAGCTGCCAATCAGCGTTTCTTTGTAAAAGCACCTTTAATAAAGTGTGAAATTGCGAAATAGAATGTTGATTGTTTGTACTAGTTGTCGATCTTTGGCCACACTCATTTAAGATGGAGTGAGAAGGAGGTGAAGATGGGGTAAATGACTTAATACGTTTGTTGGTCAATACATCTCATTGACGTAAACAATGGGTTAATATAAAATGCACAGGGGGGTCATTGTAGTGGGTCTGTTTACTGTAACCTGGCTGTGAAACTGCAAGCAAATGCAATATTAATTAATAGAAGTGGAGTGTAGTTTGGAATATTTCAAACAAACAAACGCCATAGATCGTCTATTGAGAAGGATAAATCACGAGACTCGAGGCGTGGTGCTGTTGTCTGGCTTTTTATTTAGAGATTACCACATCAAATGTTCCACCAAGCGCCATAATTGCCTGACACTGGGAAATCTCAAAATCTGCATACTATGCCCATCTGCGATGGTGAGTTAGCCAACCAATGTCATTTCCAAACAGACAGTTTGGCACCACTCACTTGCTCTCTTTCTTTATATCTGAATCTCCTAAGTGGAAACGTGGGGCAAGGCCAATAAAAGCCACAAATCTGGACCCTTATCGATTGTTACAAATCTTTCCACGTGGGTCATATTTGCACATCTATGAATGATAGGAGACAACATTTGTATTCGCTGTGAGACTGGGGAGACATGCAGGGACGTATGAGCTCAGATTGTGGTGTTCTAGACAAAATAGCTCCCTTTCATAAATAAGCAGTGTCTTGCAAGTGAGCGAGGTATCCCCTAATGGGATGGGTCTGCACACGTGCACAGTGTTGGTGGCACGGGGTAAGACAGAAGTCATTCACAAGGAACACAGCTCCATACTCAATCATACCGTGATGTTTTGGCACATTGCAGGTTGATTTACTGTTTAACACACTGGGATTACTAGTACGTGGTCTGCTCAAGTAATGGGGGTGTTGTTTTTGACATGACATAAGGCCCCAACGTGTTAGGCCTTTCATCTGAATCAAAGGGCGAGAGATGCTGTTTGATATTGGTTATAGAGTAGGA
The DNA here is from genome assembly GCA_025403545.1 of Epizoanthus stellaris. NCBI lineage: Eukaryota > Metazoa > Cnidaria > Anthozoa > Zoantharia > Epizoanthidae > Epizoanthus > Epizoanthus stellaris. Next base: position 8,847 of record JAOBYG010143313.1, read on the forward strand.
CACGCAGGATTAACATATAAAAACTGAACTAATTACTTGTGTCAGAGAACTCCTTTGTATAAATCTGAAACTGTTCGTTGCTAGGACCAAAAGTTTAGCTTGCCTCCCAGCTGCAATGGAGCATTGTTTGTACAACAAGGCACAGCTGCGGAGAGCTATTTCAGAGAGGAGTGTAATTAATGGCAAATGGGTCGTGCATTATATGAACACACGTTCCCCATATAACTTACACAATTGGCATCAACCTGTACTGACATCAATAGCAATTTTTTTATTAAACAACTAGTAGATTTTCACCCTGTGGAGACTGAATGATATTGGTACGTTTGTCTGCAACGTTGTGTGTTCAGCAACTGACTGAATTAGAACATCTTATCTCATATCAATCATCCAACCTTTTACATCTTTGTTTCAATTGTCAACCTGTTTCCTCATTCATGGTAAGCATGCAATTTAAATCCCCGTAAGCTAGACAGAATTGTCGTTTAATTTTCGCTAATCTCCATTCCTACTTGCACTTGGAGCTCGAGGTAGCCTCAGTAATGTTCTCCCTGCTGATAAGAAGCTTTAACAAGCGACCAACTCCCCAAGTTCTCAGTCTCATTGAAAGGGCTAGCCACGCCGTGCAGTGAATTATATTTCCTTTGTTTGTAGAGATTTAAATAGAGTAAGCAGATGTTTCTGAGCTAAAAACTAAATCATGAATGTATAATCAGGCAGAGCCAGTCGACAAACTGTTATGAGAAATTGGTACTATGGAATGCAACTGGATTCTAGAACAAAAACGACAGTGTGCTAACATGCTTTCACAAAAACGGTCGAATTCTTCCAAGATTAAATTATTATTTTTTATCGAAAAGTGTTTATAAAGTGGGAAACATTAATTAAGGATGGAGAAGTATTGTTTTCGCATAATGTCAACACATTGACTGTATCATTTTAAAAGCTTTTAAACTAACTTGCCAACCACAAAATAGCTAGCATGTCGAACCTCATTAATTGTGATAACACGTTGAATTTTCATTACACTAGCAGATCGAATGGAAATTAACTTAGTTCCCGGGCTTCACCTTACTAAAAGAATAACTCGTTTAACAAATACATAACAAAACTTAACAAAAACCATCGCCTATCTTCAAAAACGTGCTACATATGTGGAATGTATTGTTGAAACGCCCTTTTCTGAAAAACAAAACTCAGAATTCGCTAAAAAAATTATTTTTCTTGTTACAAGTGTGTCATTGCGACCTTTGATAAATATTTTGTGGAATAGAGTATTGAGAAACACCCCAAAAAGCTGCAAATCCCCCCTTTAGGGGCTTCTTATTAACTGCGCATGCGCTATTTATAGCCAAACTTAACGAAATACCAACCAAAATAAGAGTTCGGTTGCTTTTATAAATTCTGTTCGACGAGAATGTAGTTAAACAGGTGCCTCTGGTGTTTTTAAAGCCGAAACTATGTGTTTGCCCAGTGCTTAATACCCCTATCTGTTTCCCTTAAAGTTTTAAAGAGATCCATTGTTTATCTACAAGAATAATGAATATTTAATGAATTTGCTGACTTTCAGCAAAAACTCTTGGGTTTGGGGAATTCTTTGAGACAAAATCGAACTGGTTGGATTAGTTTCGTGCTGTGTAAGTCATAGCTAGTGTCACTGCTGATAATAGCGATTAATTTACTGTATAATTGGCAGATTTCCCATCGCCTCCATATTCTCGGCTCCATGTTTGTAACTACCAGACCATAAGTTTATGGAGCGTTTTAATCGGGGATTTTTTTATCTTAGATTCCTGTATCTTTCAGTTTCAGTTTTCTCTTCTATGTTGATTTTTTCACAAAAGAAATATTTCGACTAGATGCGACGTAACACTCATAAAATATGTATTGCATTTCGTCAGTTTTTGCTTTATTTCGATCCGTGTTTATCTCTTACTTTTGTCTTCTGTCTTTAATATTTAAATTCAACTTCTGATTTGTTTCTTTTGAATGAAATACAGAATTTCGAACCAAACTTTGGAGGAAGGTTTATCAAAACTTGGTGATTTTAACTAAATTTTCTTGCCCCTGTGTTGATGAGCGGCGGCAGGAAGTTAGGGTATTGTACAGCACTTGCCCTGGGACTTCTCGCCGAGATGATGTGAAGAATACATTATGAAACGACATATACAATAATTCCATTCTTGGCAGGGGCAAAGGTGACAGCATTTATAATGGTCTTCACTCATTTTTCTGTTCTTTTGCTAACTTTATATCATATGGATAGAAAACTGATTTATCTTTCCAATATTGTTTCTAGCGTTCCAAACTTAGTTTCGATTGTATAAGATTAATTTTATTGAAAACAATAGAAAGTTGTTGTCTGCTTAAATAATATATTTTCTAACTAGCAAAGTTCGCTTTTATCCACAATAAATGTTTCTCATAAGATTAAAATAATATTACGACTCTAATCTCTCTTTTGTAACCCAAAAGCAATGGGATAACTCGAAAATATTGCCTCTCTCACGTACCGTCTTAATGGATTTCTTCTTTCCGGAGGTAATTTCGTGCATTCTGGAAAATAATTAAAACTTAGTAATAACCAACACGACGATGTTAATTGTAACGGAAATCTTAGATGTGAGCTATATTAAATAGAAAAGAGATGAAGCTTGAGAAAATTAGCTTGAAATTAACGTTAATTAAAGACTGCGTAAAATGCTGTTATCAGAATGATATTTGAAAATTTCCTGACTAAAATAATATACCAACATTTAAACAAGGCCACAATCCCTGTTGTATCTGACGGTTGGAATTTTAAACTGAGATAATACGATAGATGCTGCTATATATATATATATAATTTGTTTCTTACCAAGTCCTCAGCATGGTTCTAGTAAACAAATTTAGAATTTTAAATTAATTTTGAGGGTTATGCGCCTCACGACACGTTAATTGTAATTTAGTGAACTCAGTTCATGAAAACAAATTCTGAGACCTTACTTAAATATTAATCGAACTTTTTTGTTTTATATAATGTTGTTTCTGTTTTAAATAAGTTTCATCATGTTTTGTGTCATGGTAGACAAGAAAATGTGTCTTTCTTTTCGTTTGAGAAAGTTTGTACTTATGTTTTAACGCATTTTTATATTTTTAAAAAACAGCAGATTTTCCGTTCTGGTCGCTTATAGGCTATTAGCTTGTCAAAAAGTATCTTTTTGATAAGATATAAATAGATGAGCGTCAGATAGCAATATGATCATCTTACGACGACATAGGCTGACTCTTTCAAGATTAGTGGACATCTGTGAATAGTTTATTTTTCTGGTATCTTGAGCTTGGCATTGTCAGATTTTGTACATATTTTCTGTGGAAAGATACAATGTTTGATGAGTCTAGAATGTATACAATTTTCTGTTTGGTTGTACGATTCGAAATGTTATGCTAATGAGTTTCAAATGCGGCCATGATACAAACTATTATAATATGCAATTAATACATTCTTCCTCAATAATTGTTTGTTTAGTTCTACACAGCTGCTTTGAAAGAGTGCAGTTTCGTGGGAAATTCACACCTGGTGACCATAATAGACATGGAAAAAGATCCCAAGACCAAGACCAACCTTTTTCCTTTATTTCGTATCGAAAAGATTTAACCGTTCTCTACAAGCTCTATGCTACTCCCAACGCTACAGAAATTCGAGAACTTGCGTTTTGGGTGTTCTAAAAACCCTTCGCTGGCTGGTGGCCGATTCTTCTATTGAGTGTTAAACACAGCTCGACGAAGTAAATAAATAAACATATGAATAGAGTTCTCTTTAGAGCTTCAACATGAAATTCGCAGCTCTTGACAGCTGAATACACAGGTTAACTGCTTACTGTATGTGCTCTATCTTCAAGTCAAACTTTGAAGAACTCGTGAACAAAGGCCAAAACGCGATCGAATACGATAAACCACGTGTAACGTCGTTTAGTTCGCGGCTCGAATTTCGATTCTGCGGCGAGTTGTTGATGTTAAACAAAATAAATTCTCTATAGAAATCCTTTCTTTCACTTCAAATGATGTTTCTATTTATGATGATTTGAAATATCAAAGCTATTTGCATATAGCACTCTTCGCGTTGTTCTTTCATGTTTAGGAAGTCCTTTCAATGTAGAAGCCTTTTTAAAAATATTAGTGATACGGACACTTTGAAGTTCGTTCGATAAAATCTGTCCTTTTCAGAACCGCTGCATACTATATCTTAAATAGGACTGCCTATGAAGTCTGTTTACCAAACAAGTGATCGGAGTCTTAATGACTTAATTACCGTTCCTGGAGTTTAGTGAATTTAATTTTTTCTTTGTTTCTTTGATCCGATTGTAATCAGAGTACAGAACATATTTCGTGTGTACTGTGCACGATGTGGAAATAGAACATTTTTTTCATGATTTGACTAAGTTTCCAATGAAATCTTTCATTTCCGACATATCTATTAGGCTTGAAACTCGGCTTTCGAGTTTTCCCTGCAGTTTCTCAGAGTTTTAAATTTCACTAGTCGCGCCGGGGAAAGTCTTCCTATTTTTGTACATTATTCATTTATAAGTGATAACGAGATTTACGATTAGAATACATCGTGTTAATGCAGTTATAACTTATTAATGATAACTTCTAGTTTCTGTTGCTAGAAATTCGATCTGTTCACTTTTTTACATTCAACCACTTTAAAGAAAATACACTCTCAACATTTTCATATTTTAAAAACAGATCTGCCAAAACATATAAACATTGATGTATTTGCATTTACAAAGTCTCGTTTAAAAATTGTTGCTGTTACTTGATAAATAACAGCGTAAGTGACTCCTTTGATCGGCTATAAATAATATATGTTATTGCGGCGCCTAAACGCCAAATTTTAATAGAAAATACTATTTCTTTTCGAAGAATAAGTTTGCAAGAGAAGAGCGTTTTATTGCCGATGCACTCAATCATTTCGAAGCGAGAAATACTTTAATAATTCAAGTTCCCGAATTTAACAAAAAGACTGTTTTCGCTGTAAACTTAATAGTTCTTTATCTTGTAAATATAAAATCGAAATTTGCCGCAGTAAGTCAACTGTTTTTCAATTATTAACGCAACTGCTACACTTTGCAAGTCAAGATCTATATTTTTTGTGTCGAAAGCAAAGATTATTTCTCGCGTTGCTGATCAGTTGACTATAATATAATAAACAAAAACCTTGCGGAATGGTTTCGTTTGATCTGTTTTGTTCATTTTCATTCAATTTTGATTACTTCGCTACCTACGTCGGCCGTGTTTTCCTTCTGGACTGAGCATATTTAAATTAAAAACTATTTAGTTGCAGACTGAGAACACAGGAAACATTTACTGATGTTGGCGGATCTCCCCGGGTTTCTGATTCGTTGTCTTTAATCTCAGCTCATTGACAACAGGATATGAAATGTATCGAGTTTGTTAATATTTCCGAAGTGTTAATGATGACATGATACGAAATATAGGCAGGTGGTGTTTGGTGAGGATAAAATCTACACTGTAGGATAATTCAGAACGATTTATTGTTTTGAACATAAGAAGTGGTGAACGAATTTGAAATTTCTTGTGCTCGAAGACCCAAAGAAGAAAATCCGAGTGCAAAAACGTGTGACTTTTGTGTCTCTTGCATCCATGTGACAAAAGAAAACTAAAATTGTCCGCCGAGTTTTCGAGGAAGAGAAGAAAGACTGTGTCCTTGTCAAGCGAGTTGTCTCTCCCCGCTTCCCTTAAAACTGAAGTGACAACTATTGTCAACTTCGATAGTATACACTAAATAATTCATATATTTCTAAACAAGAAATGGAAAAAGAAGTTAGGATTTTTCAACGAAAATGGTGTATATGATCTATACTGTGATTTGTAAACACTTTTGGCCAAGAAATATAAGATGAATTGCTCAAGAAAATGGCACTTGTTAACCAGTTATTTAACAAACCCAAAGTCGATTATATGTATTCCCTTTCACAAGTTTGCGGTTGCATTAACAATATTCGATGATATCGACCCCAAAAGACATATATGTCAGAAAGACATAACAAATTCCTCGAATAATGCACTTTTCATCATTACTAGTAAAACAGGAAAATTCCATGTCGAGATCTTCAACAGTTCTAATGCATGCTAACATGCCGAATATCAAATCAGTTCGATCTAACTTATGATCAACTAATCTGAAAGAAACATAAGTTATCTCATTGCGATCGCAAAGTTACCTGTCGATTTTTTTTCGTAGTTTATAATAAATCAAGTTTTGACACATGGAAAAAGGTGTGCTTACTTCCTGACGACGAGTAAGTTTATGATAAATGAACAGGCCAAAAATAAATTTATAGGCCCGTCATGCTTTGTTTGTAGCACGAGGCCATTTGTAACTATAATTTATGAGAGAAGTGCAAACTTCTGCAACTCGGATTAATCTTGTTATGGAGGGAGACATAGGTCTGATTATGACACATGTTCTTGTAAAGACGTTAAGATTAAAGGTTTTATGTGGTATATCAAATATAATTATGCTTACTTTTTTGACAACACGAAAAATAGTGCTGGCTGTCTGAATGAAAAATCAAAACAAGTATGCGCTATATTATATTCACTCATGTTACTTTCTCTCTCCTCCTTGCATTCTCTTATATTCTCTCTCTCTCTCTCTCTCTCTCTCTCTCTCTCTCTCTCTCCTGTAACTAGCTTCACTCTCTTCGTAGTGATAATCACATTTTGTAATGCAGTGCAAAGACAATTCATGCAATAAAAATGATAAAACGAAGTCTTATTAAAAAAAACTATATGTATACTTAGTCTATTATAGGTATCAAAGCGTTAGAAATTACATCAAAAGCATAAAATATGCCTCACTTTATCGCGGACAGTGAAACGAATAGTTTATTTTATTTTATTATAAGAAGGTCGAATTACTGAGTCAAAACACAGAATAGTAATGAAAAATGTTCGCTTCTCCTTGTCGTCTCTGAGTCCTGATAAACTTATAAGGGTGCTCACTTTTGCTCAAGGTCCAAGAACAAACAACGGAAATCTCTCTTATTTGACAATCAGTTTTCAACATGAATGGTTTAACAACTAGTAAGCCAGGGACTGCCATAATCCTGCCGCGCTTCAAATTGTACCAAGGCAAGAGGATCACAAAGCATCACAGAGTAAAAGGTGTTCGCCAGTCGATAGAAAGACAGACGAAGTGATCAGAGGCCCCCCCATAACACTTAATTCAATTTTAAACTAGAATACAGATTCAGAAAAAAGCTACAAGTAAAATGTTTTCTTAGTCGTTTAATAGAAGACAGAACAAGTATTCGGGAGTCCACCATAACACTAAATTTAGATTTTCAACAATAAAACGGAATTAAAAAAACCTAACTTAAAGTGTTTTCTTAATCGATAGAAAATGGAACAAAAGCCCAGGGACTCGCCATAACACGGAATTCAAATTTCAACAAGAAAACGGACCCAGCCCTAAAACACAGTAACGTAAAAGTTTTCGTTGTCGATAAAGAACCAGAATAAGTTGTCGGGACTCGTCGTTAACTTAATTCAAATTTCAATTAGAAAAAGCAATCACAAAACGAAAAGCAAAAACATTTTTAGTCTTTTGAAAGCCAGAACAAGTCGGATCCTGCACCCACCATAACACTCATGCAATTCAAATTTCAACCCAAACTAGCAATCACAAAACACAGGAAAACACCCTTGGTAGCCGATAGAAAACGAAAGCAAGTGTTCTGGGACTCGTCATAACATCGAAATTAAATTTCAATAAGAAAATACAATCATAAAACATAACTGAAGCATAGAAGTGTTCGTAACTATAGCCGACAGAAAGCCGAACAAGTGTTCAGGGATCGCCAAAATAGTCCATAACAATGATTTCAAATTTCAACTAGAAGTTTAATAAATAGCAATCACAAACCTAAACACGATAAAGTAAAAGTGTGCGTAGCCGACAGAAAACCAGAATAAGTGTATGGGGACTCTCACAGAATTTAAATTTATTTCAACTGGACTGGAAGTTTAATTAATAGCAATCACAAAACATAAACATAATAAAAGTAAGAGTGTTCGTAGCCGATAGAAAATCAGAACCAAATTTCAACGAGAAGAGAGTCAGAAGTTGATATAAAGTCGTTTTTGTAATCGATAGAAAAACAGAACAAATGCTAAAAAAGAAGTCTAAAGTTTGTGTGAGTGGTCGCTTTACATATGTATTTTTAAGAAACATACTGAAAATGTAATTCTGTGGGTGAGGCTTCATAGCGTTCTTACAGCTAACAGGAATCGGCTACTAAATGAAAATTCTCAGAAAAGAAATTATTAAAACCAACGTGGTATAACTGAGAAGTTGTAAAACTGAATATTTCGTTAATTCTACTTGAAATTTAATTCGACCAGTTTTGCCTTCGTATTGGAAAAATTAATGCATAAAATATGGACCATATGAATTTCGTACAATAGTGCAAACCAGTCTCATTTTAGTATCATATCAGATCACCTAACATCTCGAATGCAAAAATTATAAAATACTCGAAATGCTTATACCAAATGAAAAAAAGAAGCAGTTTCCATTCCTCCTCATACAAACCTGCCTCGTAATGGTAAACGTTCATTGAGGAAACGTCCTAGTTGTTCAATTTCTGCTCGATAACGCAATATAAGACTCCAATATGACACTGTAGTTCGCAACTCTCACACATGCGGATCAAGATAAATTTGAAGTCGGTTCTCCTTTTATCGTAAATTTGTATCTTGCCGTGAGAAATTCTGGACACAGAACTCAAGGGGAACATAACCTATTTTCTCACGGGCTGTTAAGTAAAATTATCATTTAGAATTATTAAAATCTGTCTGAACAAACACGGACTCAAACTACAAACGTATTTATGTACGTGTGGAGGAAATTATGTCATTTTTAGCTTCTTTGACTATTCTGACAAATCTCTGCCCATGATTCGGGTCAGGTTTGCGGCAGTGGGTAGGAACAGATTTGTAAAAATATATTCTGATTTCCCTGATGTCATTAAAAATTCAATCCGTATCTGAACTTGATGAATGTACAGAATGATAGTTGGAGTCTATCCATTGTAATCGTATTTAAATGAAGAGTTTATGAAATATTTATTTATTTCTAAAGCTGACCATTTTTCTAATATCTAGACTAGAGATCAGTGTATCAGTGTTTATAAGCAGATAGTTAATCGACGCTTGTTGGCGCCTTGTTAGAACTTAATTTAGACAATATTTAATAGTTACCCACGCCTTGACAAATTGAAAGCACTCAGCTGAATAAACATATCAAACAATTTCATTTTTCATCGACATTTTTATCCGTACTTATAGTCTCGCTTGTAGGAACATTATAAATTTTATAATCAAATGAATGGTTTTTCCATCGACGTATAATACCGACCGCATATCTTTCACCGATATATTCAATTCTAACCACTCAAGACATAGACTTAACATAGGTAAACATTATGGTAATACGACCATTGTTTTCTTTATGTTTTAAGAAGTAAAAGACAGCTCGAAATATGTGGCACACATTGTATGCTCAGCTTTGCGACGTACATGTACATTGAACAAAATACCAACTCAAGTTAAGGAACTGTGGCTTAAAACATATGTTTTACTTGTTTCCCTGAT
>JAOBYG010143314.1:0-10716 GCA_025403545.1 Epizoanthus stellaris
TCTCCTGCCTGTCGCACTGTCTGGAGCAAAGGGGTGTTTCTTGTTAGCCAGCACCACGTGCAACACAAGTCCACTTGCAAACACATCAGATGCGCTCGAGTGTTTCACTTTACCATCCAAGATCTCCGGTGCCATCCAACACCTTGTACCAGCAAACGCAGAACCAGTCCCGACAGTACTCTCCGATGCATCCAGGTCTGCTTTGGTGCTCAGTCCGAAATCTGCGATCTTCAAACAAGGCTGTCTGTCCGAGATCTTGTACAAAACGTTCCCAGGCTTGATGTCACGATGCAGCACTGGAGGATTGCGCTTGTGTAGGAAGTCAAGACCTCTCATGACGTCATTGCAAAGTGATATGTCATGCGTCGAATTGACTCTGATATCAAGATATTCGTCTAGAGTACCTTCCATCAGCTCAAGAATGACAAACAGAGCGTGTTTCTCTTCAACTAAGTCGAGATAGCTCACCACTTGATCACACGATGCGAGTTTGACAAGGCTGGAGATTTCTCTGCGGTCTTCAGGTCGCTTGAGCTTCATCTTGTCAATTCGCTTAAGAGCGATCTCCCTCCCATCTTTCTTGTTAATGCCAGCATACACTTGACTAAAAGCGCCCGATCCAATCACGTCCTGGTGATAGTGGTATGTCCCAACATTATGGTACTTTTGTCCACGAGACACCTGCGATAACTTGGAATTGTGTTTCTGGCTTGTGCTGCACCAGCGTAAGAACTGTGTGGGCTTTATTGTTGTCGTGGGAATATGGAGTACCCTCATTAGCTCGATATTAGCTATAGCGATATCAAGACATGTACGACCTTCTTCGTCTTCAGTTGTTGTGCTAGCGCCGTAATCCAGAAGACTTCTCGCCACCCAGATGTGCACCGACCCTGTCGCATCATCTTTCAATGCTCTCTTGCAAGCAACATGCAGCGGGGTTTCTTTGTTGTTGTTCATCTTAGTGGGATCTGCTGAAACACTTAGTAAAATATTAATCAATGAATAGCTTTCTCGGTGATTGCTCTTGCAAGCAAGGTGGAGAGGAGTATCGCCACAAGAATTCTGACGGTTGAGGTTTGTCGGGTCTATAGCAGCAACGACTTCAACGAAACTCTTAGCAAGCTCAAAGTTTTCGTTATCAATCAGCACACTGAGTACAGTTTCGCCCTGGTCGTTCTCAATCCAAGGATCGACACCAGATTGAAAAAGTGTTCGAAATTGCCTGTCAGGAGTATCTAGAGAATTACTGGAATCATACAGAACAGAACTGTTGGAAGTTAGGCACTTAACTCTAGCTAGCAAAGGAGTGTTTCCGTCAATGTCTCTTTCATTTTTTGCTGTGCCGTTCTTTAGGAGTAACTTAACCGCTCGCCAACTTCTTGATAGGTGGAAGGGTGTTTGGTCAGAATTGTTCTTGGCATTAACAAATGAACCACGTGAAAGCAAAGTAGATCCAATATTCTCGATAAATGTCTCAGTTTCATCCGCAGCTGGTTTGCCGAAGTGACACAGTTGTGACCAAAGATGTAAAGGCGAATTACCGGAGTTGTCCCTACTTTTAGCAGAAAAATCTCTCTGAAATGATTCGTCAAGTAGAAATGTCACCAAGCTCATGGAAGACTCTGTGAAGTCCTGACAAATTGCTAAGTACTTGAATAACACATGCATTACTGTCTCTCCCTCTGCAGATCGGGTGCGAAGATCAACATTGAATTCGACAAGTAAACGCAAGATATCCAACGAGAGTCGAGGGGTTTTACGAAGAACATACGACATCAACAGCGTGTCTCCAGCCGCATTCTTGTTGTTCACAACAGCTCCTCTTTCTAACAGCAATCTGACAATCGCGCTATTGGAAGTCTGTGTGGCAACAAAGAGTGGAGTTTCACTCATGTCGTTGCAGCAGTTTATATCTGCACCTCGATCTAGAAGAAGCTTTACAATGTTTACATCTATACGTTGAATAGCATAGTGAAGAGCGCTTGTGCTCAATTCCCTCATAGCATTAGCATCATGTGCCCCATGATCGAGTAATAGTATTGTAATCTCTTCGCTCTTCTTCCTCACTGCCTCGTGCAGCAATGTGCTCCAGTTCTCTGTTGTTAAGTAGAACTTTATTCCATAATTCAGAGCTAAACGAACAAACTTGTAATCATTCTTCTTAACGCCATACATCAGCACTTGATGAATAAAATCCTGGTTTCCTGTGTTATACACAGCAGCCAAGTGCAGGGCAGTTTGACTACCTTCGTCCTTAACACTGACATCTGCGTTGTGCTCCAGTAACACTCGTGCTATGTCAGGGTTGTTATTCTCAGCAGCCCTGTGCAGGGCAGTTCGACCAAATTGGCCCTTAGCATTGACATCTGCGTTGTGCTCCAGTAACACTCGTAGTGTGTCAGGGTTGTTATTATCAGCAGCCCAGTGCAGGGCAGTTTCACCATCTTCGTCCTTAGCATTGACATCTGCGTTGTGCTCCAGTAACACTCGTAGTGTGTCAGGGTTGTTATTCGTAGTAGCCCAGTGCAGGGCAGTTCGACCAAATTGGCCCTTAGCATTGACATCTGCGTTGTGCTCCAGTAACACTCGTGCTGTGTCAAGGTTGTTATTCACAGCAGCCCAGTGCAGGGCAGTTTCACCATCTTCGTCCTTATCATTGACATCTGCGTTGTGCTCTAGTAACACTCGTGCTGTGTCAGGGTTGTTATTCTCAGCAGCCCTGTGCAGAGCAGTTTGATTGCTAGTGTCTGTACTAAATTCCAATGTTCTGGGATCGTGATATTTTGCTTTTTTACGAGGTTCCACAAAAGTGTTTTTTTCAGTAATGCGTCTCCTCTTTCGACTGGAGTCTTGTTCTTCATGATCAGCCATGGTACATAAAACTCGGAACTCTTCATTCACATGTTGGACTGTGTTATGGAGAATGGCAAGAGCTGCGATAACATGGAGAGAATGTAGAGGTACTGTTTAAATCGTTGAGCTGAAAAGCTTACACGCACATGAAGAGTGATACAAAAAATAGTCATACCAAGATTATATATTAGGATACTGCATAATTTAAAGAATAAGCGCTGTGGTTTTCTCGGAGGGAGGTGGGGTGGCTTGTTTTGCGACTTGAAAATGGTTGGAGTTATATTTGGATAAGATTTGGCGAATAAATATTTCAGCGAACTACAAACAGAGCACAGTAATTCGTCAAATGAAACATGTAAAACAAATATTTCAGTTTTCATTTCAACGTTTTCAAATAGAAATGATGTCAACATTTTCGAGGGGTTTGCAGATGCAACTTTATAGTATTTAGAGTGATTTTACTTAACCCGTGAAATTGATCCTAGAATAATAAACTTTATCACTCTCAAAACTTTTGTTTTCTTTTGTTCAATGTAGTTTACTAGACACTGACTGTTAGAGATTGTTTCACGGGTTTAGTGAAATCACTATAATCACAATATTTGTTTGGGCTATTTACTCTAAATATTTATATTTTATCCCTCAGATAATTAAGAAACCCATTTGGAATGAAACCTCATGGTATACGAAATTGATTAACAATTCCAAAGTCTATGTTAGGGCCCGATTACATGACGACTTTATGTCCAGGGCAGAGTTTCAGCCCGGTTGTGGAGACGGGGGGATGAGATTTCAGCCCGGCTTCTCAAACAAATCCTCACAATATTGAGTTTGCATGACGAAAGTTGCATCCCGGGCCGAAGTTCTGGGCCGGTCTTAGAGTTCCAGACCAGTATGAGCTTAGCGAGCTGGAATTTTCAGCACGGCCAAATGGGCTGAAATATTCCATGTAAACGCAATTAAATTTCAGCCCGGGACTGAAACTGGATTTGGGCATGCGTGCTGACTGTTTTTTCAATGAAACAAGATGGCGAGAAAGTCCAATATGTGTCAAATATTAGAAAAATATCAGAAACGTTTTCCCATTTTTGCACATTTGTTGCATTAATATCGATAGATTAATTGCATTGGAGATAAGAAACACCAACCTGGAATATTTGACCTTATTTAGTTTAGGCGATCCTATACAACTTAAAATGTTTTTGAGCAATAATTTTTCTGGCAACCAGTTATTATTTCCACCGAAGGCTCCATTTTAGGGCCTCTGCTGTTTGTCATATACATTAACGATTTGCCAAATGTTGTTGATAACGGGTCTGCAGTATAAATATATGTGGACGATGCTAAGTGTTATAGAACAATTTCAGATCAATCCGATATGAGGTAAGTTATTATTCGAGTAACGCCCCTTCGAGTTAAGCCCCTTCGAGTTATGTCCCTTCGAGTTAAGCCCCGGGAAACGCCCACTTCCGGTATGGCCACGCCCAATTTTGACTCGAATTGATATCGTTTCTGTTGCGACTTCGAGTTATGCCCCTGGGGCTTGACTCGAATCAAACAAGGGCTAGTTCGGTACTTCGAGTCTAGCCCCCAGGGCATAACTCGAATCAAACAATCGATCGATGCTTGGCTTGACATGTCGTACTTGCAGCAACGATTGTGATCAACGGACTATGTTAACCCTTTACAGAAGCCTTGTTCGACCACAACTAGAGTATGCAACACAAGTGTCGTCCCCTTCGGGGGTAGGTATTAACATCAAGGCAGTTGAAAGGGTTCAGAGGCGAGCTACGAGATTTATCCTGAAATCCAGTGATGACTACCCCGAACGTCTTCGCAGGCTGGGTCTTCTGCCCTTGCAGTATCGTCGTGAAATTTCAGACTTTTTTTTGCCTAAATGCTTTTAAAAATGGTCATTATGACATAGATATATTTAGGTATGTTAATTTCATAGATGTTAAGTATACTATTCGGAACTCTGAACTCATTCTAGTTAGGAGGCATGCTATGTAGAACTAATGTTTTTTTGCACTCGTATTTTAACCGCGTTGTAAATTTCTGGAACAATCTACCTCAAGCTATTCGTACAAAACCAAATTTATTCTACGTTTTATGTTCATAGAAAGTTCTCTCTGAATGCCAGGGATTTCGCATGAACTTGTGCATTTTAACTTTTCATTTGGATTTCTTTAGAATTATGGGTATCGGTTTGAGAACGGGTGTGGTTTGATGACGAATGTAGTTTGATAAGGTACGTGGTTTGACTATAAATTAACTAATGGGGGGTGCTTTGATAAGGGGTGTAGTTTGATAAAGGGTGTGGTTGATGAAGAGTGTGCTTTGATGAGGGTATAGCTATTAACTGAGGGTGTAGTTTGATGGGGGTGGAGTTGGTGGGGGTGCGTTTGGCTGGGGGTTGGTTAAAAAAAAGCGCGGGTGGATCATTTAGAGTTATTTGATATTTTAGACTTGTATTTGTATTCGTTTATATTTACATATATCTGACTGGTTTTTACTGGTGCACTGGATAGACCGATCCATCTGCCCCCCCAGGGCACTTCATAATACAGAAAAATGCCAGCCATTTACAAAAAGAGAGGGTATATAGTGTTTACAATTTAACATTTATGCAAAGCAACAGAGTACAACATCACAGTGCAGTCAATAAAAGCAACCCAAGTGCTAAATATCTGCACCAACTCACACAACATCAACAAATAACCAACTGTGGAAACTCAAATAATGACTTCACAACAGACGGGGCATAAATTAGCAGGGAGAGGGGGTTGGAATTCAAAGTTAAAAGGTCTGAAAATATGTAACCCTCCCCATGCCAGCAACAGGCATGACAAATCTTGACCCTCCCCCTTCATCAAGGTTGGAAAAATCGTGACCACCAACCTCCTTATAACCCTTTTTAAAATACATCAGACGAGGTCTTGGTTCCAGGTATGTCCTTTAATTCTGCCAAGACAGCCAATCATCTTTGCTTGATTAAGGACACAATGTGACTGTTCAGTGAAAAAGCCAACTTTGTACAGACATGGGCAAGAAAGCACTTGAATGATACTAATGGAGGAACACACTAATTTGAAGTACCGACAGATCTATTTTTGTTTGCAAATTTTGTGGAAAAAGTCAACTTTTCGGGACATACCTAGACACAGGTTTTGTCCAAAAAGCCACAAATTGAGGACACACATACATCAGACCATAAGTAAAGTTAGAGTCTAATCACAACTCCAACCTTTTTCACACAGATTTTGGACAGTTAATTGTTATATCAACAGGTCATAACCAGGATTGCATGAATATAGGGAGACACAAATACATGTAAGTGGTAAAGGCAGGAGATTTTAAGTTGTATGAAACTGCTTTACTTACCATTTTAAAATGACTTTCAGGAAAATTAGAGCACTGTCTAAACCAAAACCTGAACATATTCTCCACTTGCACTATAGAATAATTTCTACCTTCACTCAAAATCATGTGACCTTCCCCTTTTTAACTGCTCGATATTTTTGACCCTCTCTTTTTGGAGGTTGAAAAAAATTATTGACCCTGACCCTCTTTTTCCACCCCTTCCCCTTCCCCCTGCTAATTTATTGCCAGTCCCTAAAGTATCATTTCACATAAAACACCTCCAAAAACAGATTGATAAAATGAACCTTCACTATTTGTTCTGTGAAACTCTATTCTCAAATGTCTTGCTCAAACATCCAGCAATTTAGAACAACCCTTCTACTTCTTGAATCTACAGTTGATTTCAGTAAAAGCATCAATCAGACGTGGCAGCAGCACACTTTTCAAGGCCAGTTATCAACCGGCTGCCATTTCACACAAGCTGCCCCCATTGCATTGTGGGAGATTTTGAAAAAACTTCAAAAGGGGATCCCCCATAAAAAGTATCATACAAAAGTCTCAGATCAGGTCTACAATCTCCACAAAGCTTTGCTTTATAGTTGCTTTTAAATTGCATCTAAACATTAAAATGTGAAAAAGTTAGACCTGATGAGACAACCAGTTTGCTTTGGGCCCCACTGTGAATTTACCTACATCAAAAGCATATGCATCTTTAAGAGTCATTTTCGACCAGTTTCTGTGCAATTCACACTCGGTTCTTCGAGAATTTGCAGGATTAAACCATCACCAGAATTAGTGTGGCTTCAGGTGCCAGCAAAAAGGTTAAAATTGATAACGTAGTGCTCTTTGGTTCAGATTAACTGCCATATTCATTGCTGTTTCCTTGCTGACTACAATCACCCACAACAAATGGCACCTAAGTGGCCTGACCGCTGTTCACCATACTTCACATATGGTAATATGCATACAATTCCCAGTCCCACAAGTGCTGTGTATGGAGAAAAACAGTTCTTAAGGAACCCACCCCACCCCCCCACCCCAAATATGATAACATTGACAAAAATTAATTCATTTTTATACATTTTCAGTTGTATAGGACCACCTTAATACAATTCCTTTCTACTATAGCGCAACTCTGATATCACGAACCCCAATACAATGAATTCTCATTTATATTATATGGACGGCAGTGAAAGTTATGTTTGTAACAACGGCACCCTGTTTAACAAAATTGGCTGTGGAGGGTGGTCACGGTTCATGAGGAAAGACAAATTAATGGCAATTCATGATTCACAAGAATTATCTTGCCTGGTTCCCTACCAAGGCCATAGTGTCGAAGAATTTTGATATCTCCAAGGAGGGAACTTTGGATAATTTGATCAAACATCCAGTCCTCGCCAGAAAATGCTATTTTTAGACGATAATCATGAATTTCAGACAATAAATTTGATATTTTCACAAGTCACGACAGACTCTTCATTCACAATTCACATTATTAAAATAAATTATTAGTCGTGCCAAAGGTAAACAACTCAAGATTTGGGCTCTGTTCTTGTTTTTACTTTTCGTGTCACGAATGTGCAGTGCATGCGCTCATTCTCAGGGCCATCTGCTGGCCCAAGAAAGATGCCCACTACTGCTAGTCGAAGCAAATCGAAAAGAAATTATAATCAGTTCTATTTATACTCACGTTAGAAAGATAAAACGTTTTCGTTCATGAAGAAAAGCGCTTCGGGAATTCTTCAAAAGTAATTACAGGGTCAGAATCAAACTAAAGTGCCAGAATAGAAAGCTATGAGACTCCACTGTACTGTTGTGAAGCAAATTCCATAAGTTAAGCCGGGTTGAGCGGGGTTAGTACTTGGACAGGTGACTGCTTGGAAGCACTCTGTGAACAAAGACTCTTGATTTTTCTCGATTTTTTTATCAATTGTGGTTTAAGGAATTTTTCTTTCTTTTAAATAAATGTATACGACTGAAATTTGAAGTATATTAAAGAGGTAGAAAAGCTCAGAACTTTGGTTGCTGTGAGACTCCCGATAGTGAATGAAATCAGGGCTGAAGTGATGTTAGTAATGGGTCATGCCAAATTTAATTTTTTTTAAAACAGTGTTTTTCGCTTTCAAAATTGGTTTCATATTCAGTGGACTTAATGTTTATAACAGTGATGAGTTTCTGATGATCTCGACTCGAGTTATCGACTATCAACAGTACACAGAAGTCTTTGCGAAAGAGTGCACTGTACAGTAGTCTTCTTTCACCACTCTATTATTTCCAACACTTACCAAATTCATAGAGATGAAGACCATATTTTCTTGAAGCTAAACAGAAAAAAAGGAAAAAAAAGAAAAAACTCTTGGTTCTAATTCTAAACTAAAAGTAACTTTTGTGTGAAAAAGAAAAAATAATGCGCTATCTGGGAATCGAACCTGGCCTGTTTGCATGCAAACACTCTATCCACTCCATGGGCTAGACCACAGTATAATCAACTGATTGAGGTCTACAAAATATAGACAAATATAAGTCTTATTCGGTCTCAGATTTATTTTTATCGTGAGGTGTAAATAATTCTTTTTTTCACATTTCGCTGTTTAGTAGGGGCCACAGTGAACGCCAGTGGGGCAACAATCGGCACGACTTCAGGCTGTGCGCAGCCTCTTGTTCTATTTATGAATACGCTATAAAATCACAGAAAAACTCGTGATGCATGATGTGCGTGTACCTATCATGCTGTATATCCAGATAACTGAACTTTGGTGATCTCAAGTACCCCTCTGAACTGAGAAGTAAACTCCTGTTTAGCTTTTAAACAAGTAAAACAATCCGCTTTTACCTGCTTTACCCATAATCCAAATCTGACCCTTCACACCAAATATTATGAATACCCCTTTCAAGAAAGGAGAAGACGGTTCTTTGTAAATATTGTAAACAGATCAGTCCACCAGTTTGGTGGTGGCAGACGAATTGCCAGTGCGTCATTGAACTTCCTATATTCAATTTGAAAATTTCAAATTTCTCTTCGAAGAGGAAGCGAAGAAAGAATAGATCATGCAAATTATACATTCACATCCTCGTCAAACCACTCTGAGATCTGAGCTCCTACCTCAAAGCCCGGGACTCAAATTACGTTCATCGTCATTCGTCTTGTGGTTCCTCTAATACTGTTTGGGTCTCTAATAATTTCTCCGCGGCATCCACACCGTACTGCAGAAATGAAAATGAGAGATGGTGACTCGATTCTTTCCGCGTCGTATAAAAGCAACTATACTTTCGTTTCAAAGCGACTAAAGCGAAAACGAAACTAACTCGAAGTGCTCATTATTCGGGGATTCCCCGCTTTTACTATCTCCAAATTTGGTAATATTTCAAAGCTGATTAATATTCAAAACAGGCGGCAAATAGTTCTATGAAGCAATACAATAATATTTTCTTTTTTTAAACTACATTTTTTTAAACAACAAAATTAACAAGTGAAAAAAGCTAAAATAAGAGCATCAAGCGCGGAACGAAGGCAAACTGGGCCTGCCATGGGAAAAGCAAAAAGTCTTTATGTTGGATCTGTGGGAGCAATAACTTGCAGCGAAATTTTCAACATAATATTATTAGCGAAATAAATCATTCTTCCACCTCCACCCAATAACAGATTTTAAATGGTCGCATGACTTTAAGAGCAGGTCTTGGATATGACGTACACGCTTTTTTATATATAAATATATATTATTATTATATATAAAGGACCAGTAAATTTATTTTCTTAAATTTTTGGGCAAATTTGAGCCTCAGTATTCTGGGCGTTACTAAAACGCGAAACAACGAAACAAGAGATTTTTAATACACCTCAAAAATGTATTTTCGACAAAAGCATTTTAATTGTTAATTTCAGCTAATTTCGAAGGGGATGTCCATTTCGGGACGGTCGGTTCTTTCAACTCTCCCGCCATACTAGCATTTCCGAAAATCCCATATGTACAAGATTTAGTGGCCAGCCCATGCTCTGCTCAGTAAATTGCCGTTGACAGCTGTGAAGGACTGGTTTTCGACTTTAGTCGGAGCCCGACGTCAAGGGTCTGAATTAGCAGACTACATGTTTGCACGTTTTCGGCACTTTTCTCTGAAATTCTTAACTGCACGTAAATGTTATGATCGTATTTAAAATCGAGTCACTTTAGATACAAGACATTGCATAGACGCCTTTGGGCTTTGGCCCTGATCGCGTGATTTCCTTCCACGCCTGAGCAAGCGGCAACCCGGCAGTTCGTAAACCTCAGTTTTTTTCTGTCGCATTCACGGGTTTTTTTTATCGGCAAGTAAGTATCATGCTCGCTTTACGGAGATATATATTGTCTTCCAGAAATGATTTGATCGCAGATAGGCTTTCTTTTTGTCCGCTTTTGAATGTTTCATTTGTACATGGACACGGGATATCAAAGTTGTAGATTTCTGTCTCGCTGATCAGTGAGCCAAAATATTCGAGATAAAAACACAATATGTGAAATTCGA
>JAOBYG010143425.1:0-10716 GCA_025403545.1 Epizoanthus stellaris
TATTACTCTTGAAACGCTCCCTTTGCTAGATGTGGGGCAAGTGTTCAGCTTATGAGAACGTTGAACAGTAGTAAGGATTAACTTCTCAAGAGATCTACTCACATTACTGGACTTGATACTCTCCCTTTGCTAGATTTGGGCCAAGTGTTGAGCTTATGAGAACGTTGAACGTTAGTAAGGAATCACTCCCTGCAAGACAAATATGTTGACAACTTTTACAAGTTCTAACATTTTCCAGCGGAAGTGTAACCCTTCTACATCAAAGTGTGGCCAATTAAACAAGATGCCATTTGATTGGTCCACATGATCTGCACACGGTTTGTACTGTCACCATATTTTGTATTAATTCTTATTAAAATAGATCTTGTCGAGTTCTGCAAGAATAATTATATGTCTTAGTTGGAATCTCAACTTGAAGAGAGTCTCAGCGTCTAGTATTTATCAAAAGCACAGTATGCTACACAGAAAGGTTGAACAATATATTTTTCTTTTTGTATTAACAAATAT
This sequence comes from Epizoanthus stellaris, assembly GCA_025403545.1. NCBI lineage: Eukaryota > Metazoa > Cnidaria > Anthozoa > Zoantharia > Epizoanthidae > Epizoanthus > Epizoanthus stellaris. The sequence goes on from JAOBYG010143425.1 coordinate 508, forward strand.
GTTCCGAGAATGTTCTAATGTGGGCGTATCACTCCTAACAAACGTGAACTGCGCCAGTGAGACGATTGCCAGTGTTAAGTCATAATGTGCAGCAACCCGGTACAGATACTATTATAATCGTTGACAAAATATCCTTTTTGATAGCATTTCAGTAAATAAAACTATGCCGTCAATCATCAATGGCAATCCGCGATAAATTTTATAGCATTATTAAAACATCTACCTCTAAAGAAGGAAAATTCTAAACATTTCTCGAAAACTGAAACACGCAATTCTTGAACGATGCTTACACGGAAAGGCCGAATAATATATTTTCCTTTTAGTGTAACAAATATGTTCCGAGAATCATCCACCCTGGGAATATTGACACTTAACAAAAGCAACACCAACAAAACAACCTGGTCTTTACACTACTGCGCCAGAGAGACGATTGTCAGTGTTAAGTCACAATCTTTGGCACCAGTTACCTTTACAGTCTTTGACAAAATATCTTGTTTATGATATCACGGTACAAATAAACAACGCTACTAATCGTTGATGACGATAATCAATGCAAATTTCAAAATAATATTAGAAGAAGAACAAGAAGAAGAAGAAGAAGCAGAAGAAGAAGAAGAAGAAGAAGAATAAAAAGAAGAAGAAGAAGAAGCAGAAGCAGAAGAAGAAGAAGCAGAAGAAGAAGAAGAAAAAGAAGGAGAAGAAGAAGAAGAAGAAGAACATACAATGCATGCCAAAGCTTTCACAAATCTTAAAATCTGCACGAAGTATATGTTTCACTTGAAGTCCCGCACTCATTTCATTAAAGATAGCTTCGTAGTAGTCAAGTATTAAAATTAATGTTAAAGCGAGAAGTTTGGGCAAGTTTAACTTAGTATACCTAATTTATCAATATGATAACAAATTATTTGATTGACAAATTAAACTACGAAGAAAAGACAAGTGTTCCGTCAAGTTTGTATTTCTTTATGAAATTGCGTAAAAATATACTTTCAAAGGAAATAGGAAATTCTGAAAGTGTTTTTGCCAGTTTTTGTAACTGTTCTTTTATTCTATTCTATGTACAGCTAATCTACTTGTAAAGTAAAAAAGGTGAATGATGAATGTCAGCAGCTTCGTGTTCCACTTTTCAGTTTTCAGTTTCCTATTTTTGTGCTGTTCTAGAGATGTGTTACTCAATGTAACTCAACTTAACTGTTGTTAAATAAATTCACAACGAAACATAAAAAGCAACTATTAGTAGCTTTTGGGCTAAATGAAGACATTTTTTCTTGAAGTGAAGGACATTATCCAATTCCTTTATTCTCTCTATTATTCTGTCTTAGTATATCTTACTGCATCTACTTTTACTTTTCTAATTCTTACAAAAAGCGCAAAAATCCCAAAATTATATCCCGCAAATATTTCATGCAATACAAAATTAATTACAAAAAGTCATCTAAACGCTTTGCTACCGTTACTTTTTTATGGTTGTAAAGGGTCCACCTCGTCATAAAGAAAGTGCTAAATATTTATTTGAAACTGAAACATGCAATTCTTCAACGATACTTGCTCCTCAACATCTGCGTATTCAGATCTATTCAGTAATGCAAAACAAAACTTTAAATTAGCGGCCATACTTACGTTATTGCTCTTGAGACTCTCCTTTGCTGTATTTGATGCAGGGTTCAGCTTATGAAAACGTTCAACTCCGTACCCAACCAAAATGTTAACAATTTTCACCGGTTTTAAAGTCTTCCAGCGGAAGTCGAAGCTCCTACACCAAGGTGCGGCTAATTAACAAGTTTCAATTTGATTGGTCTATGCGATCTATATACAATTTGTACTGTTACTACATGTTGTGTAAGTGCTTACTAAACTAGATCGTGACGTGTCCTGCAGTTTCGATTCTCAGGCTTCTTTCGTTCAAGATAGTCTCAACGACTGGTGTTTATCACAAGCACTGCATGTTACATGGAAAGGCTCAATAATACATTTTCCTTTTAGTGTATCCGAGAATCGTCTAGCGTGAGCTTAACAAAAGCAATCTCTAACAAACAAACAAACAAACAAACAAGCGTGATCTTTATGCTACTGCGCCAGAGAGACGACTAGCATCAGTTACCATTATAGTCTTTGAAAAAATACTTTCTGTTTGATATCACTGCACAAATAAATGATGCTCCTAATCTCTGATGAAAATTATCAATGCTAATTTTTTTAAATAACATTAAGAAGAAGAAGAAAAAGAAGAAGAAGAAGAAGAAGGAGGAGGAGAAAAAGAAGAAGATACAATGCATGCCAAAGCTTTCAAAATCTTAAAATTTGCAGCTAGGGAATACACTTTTATGTCCCGCAAATTATAATTCTTTGTTTCACTTGAAATCCCGAACTTATTTCATTAAAGATAGCTTCGTCAGTGTCTACTTTTGTCAAAAGCACTGTATGTTACACATGCTTGAATGTTGAACAGAGCTTCATTTTGAATATTGCTATGCGTTCCTTGGTTGGTACTGTAAATGTACAGAATAGTCTACTCTTCCTTTTATTACTTTCAATTATATTGATACAAAATAGTCAAGTATTAGAAATTAATGTTAAAGCGAGAAGTTTGGGCAAGTTTAACTTAGTATAGCTAATTTATCAATGTGATCAACAAATTATATGATTGACAAATTAAACTACGAAGAAAAGATAAGTGTTCGGTCAATTTTATATTTCTTTATGGAATTGCGTAACAATGTACTTTTAAAGGAAAAACGAAATTCTGAAAGTGTTTTCTCCAGTTTTTGTAACAAGTCAAGTATTAGAAATTAATGTTAAAGCGAGAACAAGCTAAACCACAAAGAAGAAGAGACAAGTGTTCGGTCAATTCTGTGTTTCTTTATGGAATTGCGTAACAATGTACTTTCAAAGGAAAATCACAATTCTGAAAGTGCTTTCGCCAGTTGTTGTAACTGTTCTTTTATTCTATGTGCAACTCATCTACCTTCAAAGTAAAAACGGTCAAAATATTTCTGGGAAGCTAAAACATGCATTGTAATAACAACTCTAGAACTTTGTCGATTCGTCAAAACTTACTCTTTCTTATTTGTAAATATATCGTTACAAAACGCCAGCAATTAGAAGTCAACATTAAAACAAGAACAAACAACAAAACAACTAAGAAGAAGAGGCCACTGCATAGCCAGATTAGTGTTTACTTACGAAAAAGGAAGCCGCAGTCATTAAATAAACAAGGAACAAAAGTACAAAACTGTTTTCTGTGGACTTCGTGACTGTTTATATTTCCTATCCATAGAACGTCTATCTTCAAAACAAGAATTTGTATGTATTTCTAGGAAACTGAAACGATGCTTGCAACTCCTAGGCATCTGTGCATAATTAACAAATAAAAACTAAATTCAATTCAACTCACATTATTACTCTTGAAACGCTCCCTTTGCTAGATGTGGGGCAAGTGTTCAGCTTATGAGAACGTTGAACAGTAGTAAGGAATAACTTCTCAATAGATCTACTCACATTACTGGTCTTGATACTCTCCCTTTGCTGGATGTTAAGCAAGTGTTGAGCTGATGAGAACGTTGAACGGTAGTAAGGAAACACTCCCTACGAAATAAATACGTTGACAACTTTTACAAATTCTAACATTTTCCAGCGGAAGTGTAACCCTTCTACATCAAAGTGTGGCCAATAACAAGATGCCATTTGATTGGTCCACATGATCTGCACACGGTTTGTACTGTCACCACATTTTGTATTAATTCTTATTAAAATAGATCTTGGCGAGTTCTGCAAGTCATTCAATAAACTGCTCAAAACAAACTGAAAACTATATATTTTATCTTTCGAAAATTGAACACTTTTAGCTCCAAGCTAAAGTCGACAGTAACAAGTTCTAAAATAGTTCCAAAATGTATAGTTCCAAAATTTTGCGTTCGACTTCAGCGCATGTCAGTAAAACGAACTTGAATGGTTTAAAATTAAATGACAGGTTTATAGGTGAAGCTGCACTACTTCATTTTCATATTCTGTTACGACCTCTTCACAAGCATATTCCGACGCAAATGCCAAATGTGACAGCCCTGCCCATAGATACCCTCAGTCTTGTGCCGTTCACTTCATTGAATTGACATTGATGTGAAGTTGACTGTCACTGGCCCCAGCTTCAATCTGATTCTGTGCAACTGCTCTCACTTTTCAAAGTTCCCTGTAGAACCATTCATAGCCAACAATAAAGACTGATTTGGTTCCAAGACCTGCTATGCTTTTTCCCTCCGATTCGGACGTAAACTTGCACAGATGATCATACCTCACCAAGTTTGTTTGTTGACTGTAAGTACTTGTCTTGCCTTATGTACGTTTGTATAATTTTCTGTTTGTTGTGCACGTCGAAGTGAATTTTCAATTTCCTACAACTAATACGAATTGAAATTCGATTTCTATAATAGCGTAAACAGTCTGCTTTCACGAAATGTAGAAAATGCCATTTAGGGTTATTCAGAGCTATCTTAAGAAAATATTAAACGATGTTGTTGACTCAACAAATAAATGCGATGTGCTTTAAGTTTTGTGCAAAAGTTTTACATTAATTTCACATTTCACGCCATTATTAGAATGGATCGATCTATCTTAATCTATGAAAAATACAAGTAATTTGTCGAGAACTTTAATAAGTTTTTATTGGTATCAGCACAACAATCATCAGTTTCGAATTTTTGAAAGTATACACGCTCGTCGACCCAAACTATTTGTAAAGTTTATGCTGTAAATATGTATAAACAAAACACGAACAAATCGGAGACATATTCACGGTTGTTTCTCTTATTTAGCAAACTTTTATATATAATTTGTTGTCATTTTATGATAACTTTTTGGAAGTTTTAAACAGTGAATACTTTGCTGCGAATGTTTGTTTTCACGGGACATGTTGAGAGTTTCGAGGTTTTTAGAGCCTAGAAATGGAAAGCAGTGTCAGTTTATCGAGCACCATTCCCGTAAGAGAGTCTTGGAAGGCATCCTTGTGGCTTTATTCGACTTCACAATTGGCAGTGTCGTTTTCATCCCAAAGTCACAAACAATAACCATTGCTGGTTTAGGATAAATGCGGCTACAAATAACATGCATATAAATTAGCAGGTCACATGTTTCCCAACCAAGACCAAGTGCTTCGAAAAACCCGCGACGGAGCAGAGGAAGTGTGCATTCGTTCTCTCTTCAGTTTTGGAGTAGATATGACATGAAAGAACTGAATCAACCTGAAGAAGGACACTTTAATTCCTTGGGAATGCCTCAGACGCCGGAATTCTGACAGACAAGTTATATCTGAAGACGAACGAACAGCCAGATGAGCGATTTCCGATTTTGAAGAACCCCGAACGGCAACGCTATTTCCAGCAGTTCGGCTCGAGCCAAGAACTGATCAACAACGGTTTAAGGAGGCTTCTCAAACAGTACTTTGGAGTGAACTTGAAATTTAAGGAACTGTTAGGGCCTGTTAAACACCGAAGAATTAAACGCTTTATCCGAATATCGCGAGTCAAACATGGCAGTAGCAGCCATATTTGTTTGTATTTTCATGCATTTTGATCCCACGGTTAGGCTCTGGAAACGAGTTTAGATGATACCTCGGTTTTGCAGACGATCTGGGCTCTGATTGGATAATTCGCAAAACTGGGATCAGCTGGTTAGTCATGTTTCCTAAACTGAAAAGATCTCAGTGAAAGATCTGAAAGATCAAAATATCATTTCCATATCCCGTACACCATATTCATAATGGCAGATGGCGCGGTCGAAGACTGGGACTAGGACATCGAAGCGAGGCGAGTGAGGCGTAAGTTTGTGTTTATTTAACACATTTACGATACCTTTCCGTGGTATGTACTCTTATAGACCACGAGATGGCGAAAAAAAGTGGTATATAAGAGTACTTACCATGGAAACCTATCGTAAATATGTTTTTTACTGCAAGAAACTGAAATAGTCAAATTTACCGGCTGTTTACGAGCGATAAATTTAGATTTGGAAACCATCTAACCCTTTCTTATCATAACTTCAAAACGCTTTTGAGTTAAGAGCTGAAACTTCACTACTTTTCCTAAAATTTTATGGGGAATCTTCTGGTGTAGCATTTGTTGCTGCACAGTGTATTCTGTTGCCATGGTAACCATTTTCTTAAAGTAGACTCTTGCGATTTTAGAAATTCTCTTTTGGGTAATCAACTCTTTAAAAGGAAAGAGTAATCATGTGTGATGTCATAACTACATTATTACTACGTAATCTACATTTTCTTTGGCTCCCTGGGGTAATATTATGCAATGCCACTAATTTGAAATGGAAAGAAAGTTTGTTTCCTCCTTTCCACTCAAAAACGGCACAGTAATTCAAGCAATAGTGAAAGTACATAAACAATCACATATGATGACGTTATTATGACGCCATAATCAATTAGTGATCCTAAACATCATAATTAGTTAGATCTTGTGATTGTCAACACTTGTGCCAAATTTCATTACTTTAGACGCAATAATAAGAAAGTTATGATGGGGGGGGCACAATGTGCTCCCCCCGGTCAGTGAGAGGTCAAAAAAGCCCGGTCCAGATAGGGTTAAGTGCGCGTACAGTTGGTGAACTTGACCTGCAGTGGTGGTGTGTGCCGTTGTGCGCGTAAATCGTGGTATGTCCTCTTATTGACAATGGTTTTTAACCAATCAGAAAGAGAGAATATCACGACATGTTGTAAAAAATACTTTTACGGAAGAAACAAAATAGTTTTGTGTAGATACAAGCGCAATCCATTCAAAAAAATGTTTTGTAACAGCATGGATATAAAGACATCTAGCCCAAAACGGCATTGCCATGTTCCACTTTGTTCACTGACAACGACGATTTAAGAGTGAACGGTGAGAAAGTTGGCTTTTCCCGAGGACTCGGTAACTCTATGCAACTACGACGAGAGGAAGGAAAGTATTTCAAAATAACAAATGCGACCAAAGTTAATTCAGCTTTCATGAGCAATCAACGTTATCTAATTTGTTAATGGTCTGAAAACTTTTTCTCTCTGGCTCCAGGCGATAATTTGCTCTACACTGGTTATTATTGTAAATGTGTTAATACGAAACTAAACGGTCAACAATTAGAAGTCATGCAATAGCAAAAACAAGCAAGAACGAAACCAAAACAACTAAGAAGAAGATAAAATTGTTTTGTCAGTTTGGTGTTGTTTGTTTACGATATAAGGAAACCACAAACATTGAATAAACAAAGACCTAAAAGACAAAAATGCTTTCATTTCTTAGTAATTTTATTTTATTTTTGTCTCTTTCAATTTTACAGTTTGCAGGAACTCCGTACCGAAAACTAGAGGTAAAGAAATTTAAACATATTTAATGATGCCCTACATACAAGAAAAAGGTGAATAGTTAAGCAGGATAATTACATTGCGGTTTTGGAAATGATAAGTTATCTAGAAGGTGACTGTAGCAATTTTTTACCAAATCGTTAACAAAAGGTTTTCTAAAATCAAAATTGTCGTGAATTTACTGCCATTTTTGTTGCACGCTTGTTTATCTTGATTTTCAACAGCGATTTGCCGTTATATTATATTATATCTGATTTCTATTTCTTGCAGTAAGTCTCCAAAGCTGAAGTTATCTGAAATTCATTGACCTTGGTCTCACGAGTTAAGCGGTAAAGTAAAGTGTGAAAACCGCTCACGACCTACTATGAAATCATAAGCACAATACCACCTTGATGAGACCAAACTTCGATGACTCAACTAATCATACCAAACTTTGGTTTGAACAAACTCTGACAAATACTTTTTCTTTTTTATTTAAAAATCGATCAGGCTCTAACAAAGGGTTAGCGCTCGAAAGTCAGCTTAAATCTTCCACCCTCACGGCGAAAAACATAACATATCAACATATGTATTCATGAAATTATAAAAAACCCTTCAAATTGAGGGTCATACCGGCTTACATGATTACTGTTGTTTACACACTCTTCCGTTGCTAGTAATGAAGCAAGTGTTCAGTTTATGCGAAAGTTAAACGGTATTAAGGAATAACTCCCCCGCGAAACAAATATGTTGACAATTTTACTAATTCTGAAACTCTCCAGCGCGAATGGAACTCCGTTCACCAAGCTGCAGCCAATTAAGAAGTTGCTATTATTTTAATTGGTCCACAAGATCTGCATACAATTTGCAGTTTCATTACACATTGAACGTTATTAAGGAATGCTCAACCGGCCTTGCGAAATAAACATGTCGACAACTTATCCAATACTGAAATTTCACAGCAGAAAGGGAACCCTCGTACACCCGGCTGGCGCCAGTTATCAAGTTGCTATTTAATTAGTCGACACGATCTGCAAACAATTTGTACTGTTAATACATGTTGTGTTATTTCTTATTAAAACAGGTCATGGCATGTCCTGCAAAGTGTAATTCTACGTCTTGGATTCTCAGGCTCCTTTCGTTGAAGATAGTGTCAGCGTATGACCTTTTTCAAAAGCACGGTGTGTTACATGGAAAAGTTAAGTAGAGAGGCAATTTTGTAATCGCAACATACGGTATATTTCCAGGTTTTCTACAGTCAGCATACCGTAACAATTTATTTGTATTCCGATTCCGATTCCGATTCCGATTACCATTCTCGTTCTCGTTCTTATTCTTATTTCCAATAATATTGAAACAAAATGGTCAACTATTAGAAGTCAAAGTCAAAAGCAAGAAGAAATTAAATAGCGAAAAAAGATGAGACAACTTTTAGGTCAATTTTATGTTTCTTTATTGAAATACGAGACTTCAAATAGGCTCGTATAAATGGTTCAGTTTGTGTCTTATGTAAGGCGCGCCCTATATAAACCGCATCTTATTTGTCTCGTATAAACGGCCCTATAGTCTCATTGCCTAGCCTTTATCAAAAGCGCTGTATGTTGTAATTATACTAGCGAATCTAAAACATCTGTTAATTCACGAATACTTCCTCAATTGATATTGTTTATAGATGTATTACTACAAAACAATCAACAATAAGTCAATGAGTCAAAGTCAATATTAAAGCAAAAAGAGAAACAAAACAAATTGTCAGTTTCGTTTTGTTTACTTACGATAAGGATTGAACAAAGTTACAAAAATGATATCTCTAGGCTTTTTGACCGTTTCTTTTTCTCTATACGTAGAGCACGTATCTTCAGAGCAAGAAACTTCAAAATATCTCTAAGAAATTGAAATATGCATTTTTTAAACTATGTTTGTTACTTATAAACATCTGAGTATTCAGAATTCAAATTAACTCTATTCAGACTGGAGACTGGACGTTTTTGGAGTTCCTCTGACTGTGGGAATGAAAGTGCCCGCGGCCTGTAACTGCGAAACTAGGAGAGATATGAAAACGAACGTTTGTTGCTTTTCATAATAATATGCATTTATTTCATTTGCTTTTGTTTACAGTACAAAAGGACAATTACAAATGAACACTTACCAAATATATAATATACATTCCAATATACAAGACACTACATATCTACTATACACTGTTGTTATTAATCTGAATCGGCTTCAGTAATTTCAGATGAGTGTGACAGTTTTGGAAGAATGGTATTTTGAAGAGAACATTTTCCACTTGTAGTCTATTTCATAAAATAGTTAGATAAGTAACTCAATCGTAATCTCTTTTCTTCTATAGCTAAGGTATATATAATATATTTTCTTACTAGCAGTTACTATCGCAAGTGGAGTGCTGCCGAACTGCATTCACTGTAAAATAGCAATCTGCTGACATACAGTATACACTCACTCAACGTAACTCAGTTATGTAAAATCAGACCATATACAATCCATACATTTGTAGTCTTTGCTTATTGCTTGCTATTTCGTAGCAGCGCAAAAGCAAAAAGCAAGTCCAAGCTCAACCGTTTAAAACTCGTGTGTCGTCTTCAAAATATGTTGAATTAAGTTTCAAATCAAAATCAACCAAAATCTTGAAAATACAAATAGGATCACCTCAATGCGGTTCTCACATTGCTCCCGCTGGTATCGAAAACACACCACTTCACGACATGCATCGAAATCCTCGTACAAATGCCAATGGTATATGCAATGCTTGATTGTCAATAATAATAGAGTGTTGATCAGGGTGCAGTGTGATTTTCACAGGAATAGGTAGGGCATTGTTTTGGTAACCTTTAGGCTCATTACAATGCAAAGCCGGTGAAGAACAGCTTGAG
>JAOBYG010143536.1:0-10712 GCA_025403545.1 Epizoanthus stellaris
AGATAGTTATGAATTTCTAAATAACATGAAAATTTATTAAGCCCCCAGCCTCTAATAAGCCCCCCCCCCTTCTAATATGCCCCCAGTCCAGAAGCACTGAAAATAAATAAGCCCCCAGGGGGCTTAATAGAGGAAATACGGTAGTTATTTCATTGTTTTATTACTGATTACTGTGATATAAATTTTAGCATTCTACAATGACTAGTTATCGAGATATTAAGCGTTAAAGTTTGGATTTTTGACATCACAAGTGTGTTACCTTTACGGTCAAACAAAGATAAACCGAGTTGTTATCGAATATTTCATTTTGTCTCATATAATTTTGTTTGCAAGGGAGTGGAAGAGTCTTCTGGCACCTAGTTGGAGATTTTAATTTCACTACCATTTCTTTCTTGCAGACACCCAAAATCTTAGAAAAACATAATTTGTTCAGTCTGTTTATTGCAATTAGCCACACTTGTGACGTCACAAATACAAACTTTAATCCTTAATATATCGATAACTAGTCACTGCAGAATAATAAAATTTATATCACAGTAGTCAGTTCGACAAGTAGAATAAAATAAACAATAAAATCACTATTTGGTTTTAGGTGGGACTTGCTCTTTAATATTGCATGAGTTGCATGTGGAATATCGAACATTAGGATCAGGGGTTAAGAAGCAGAATAATTTTAGGTAAGTTACTCATTATTCAATTTTACGTTTTCATGTTATTCATTATTCACGTTATCTTTTCTTAATTATTCATTATTCCCAATGTTTTATTCATTATTCATTTTCACTTCCATCTCAAGAGCTTGTTGCAGGAAATCATGGTGGCCAACGACCACATAACCGGTCTTTGATTTGAATAAAAGTAACAGATCTTCAATTTCTTTTCTAAATTCAAGAGGTTCAAGAGAAAGTTTGAGAAAACGGTCCTTGTAGCACATACCTTGTACATGTATGTAAAGTGGTGTACTCATTGATAAGTTAAATTCTCCAACATCTAGACCAGTTACTAAGCTTTGCAGATATAAATGAAAAAATGATATCAATATTTATTATAATTACCATCGTCATTAAGTTCTTCAGCTGGATCACTTCCCACACACCAGTCAATAACTACATTCTCTTCATAATAAAAAGGAGATTGTAACAACTTTTTTAGTAGCAATTCATGTTCCTTGAGGTTTGAAATAACATTTCTGGAAAGTTTGAATGCATGTATCAGAAGGTTCACAAAACAACAAATTATAAGACGAACAAGTGATACAGGATATATATTCAATATGCCATTTTGCTAATGTCGCGCCCGAAATGGCTGATGGGTTTGACCGTGTAGTTCCCAGTCCTTCGTGGGGGCATGACATGACCGGGAAATTTCAATGTTTTTGCCGCGAAACAACAGAGTTTATTGAAGCGCGAATACAAGAAAATATATTTTACTGGAGCCAAAATCTAGGATCACTGTGCAGTCTGGGGGTGCGACAACGATCGACGCTATAAACAAAAGTAAGTAAAAAAGGCTGAAATATCCGTTCGATCGATCACATCACATGTTTGTTTTGACTCTCAACTTGACTCAAAGTTTTCTGGTTTTCCCTCCCTGACACATCATTTTATCTTTCTTTTCTCAGTTGGAATATAATGAAGCACGTAACGGGTGGCTTGAAGTTTCACACATGCACTAATCGTAAAAACTTTCGAAAATGGACGACACTGATCAGTCGCAAGGGATTCAAAGTTGGTCCATCTACGCGAGTTTGTTCAAACCACTTCAAATATGGAAAACCGAGTCTAGACGGGCCTCATCCGACGATGTATCTGAAAGGATATCCTGGTATTTTCAGTTTGAACGATGAGAAAACGCCGGTAGAAAGAAAGCGAGTCGAACGAACATATAAATCGCCTGCTAAACCTTGGAAAACCAAACACGCTCCGACTCATAGTCAAAAGGATAAAGCCAAATATAATGAGCCGAATTCGAAAAGAAAGAAATTAGACTTTGAGTCTGAGAAAATCCAGAATTTGGACACAATGAAGCAATCGTCAATTGAATGTTCCCAACAGAGTTTCGAAAGTATAAACGCTCAGGAAATTACTCCATCTCCAAACAGTGACCATTGTTATGAAGTAACAAGTGATAATGGCTGTGCTCGCTGCAGACCATTCACAACTTGTCAAGATTGTCAAGACAGAATGGACGACTTGCGACAGAAAATTGCAGCTCTTAAAAGTCAGCTTCACGAAGCAAGAGACAAAATTATGGATCTTGAGAAAGAAATTGACAAATTGAAGAATAAGCCTTTTGAAATGGAAGATATTGAACACGATGACAATATGGTCGAATTATATACAGGACTGCAAAACTCCTCAATGTTTTATTTTCTGTTGTCAAAACTTTATCCAAAGACGTCAAAGTTGCAGTATTATAAAGGAGCAAACTCTCACGATGCTAAGGGTTACCAAGTAAAAGAGCGTTGGGAAAAGCCTGGAAGAAAGAGAGCAACCACTCCAGCACAAGAACTCTTCTTGACTTTGTGTAGATTAAGACAGAGTTTATCAGTAGAAGATATCTCTTACAGATTCAAGATATCAGTGGGAAATGTGTCTACCATACTGTCCACCTGGATTCCCTTTCTTGCCAGGGAACTGGCGGGTCTTATCTGTTGGCCAACTAGAGAGGAAAATCTAAAGTGCTATCCTGATTGTTTCAAAACATACCCAAATGTGTGTTCCATAATTGACTGCACCGAGATTTATTTACAAAGACCCTCACTTGCTGAAGCCCAATCACTTACATATTCAAACTACAAGGGCCACAACACTTCAAAATACTTGGTAAGTACATTAAAATATATACAATTGACCCAGGGGCAGTCAACCAGATGGGGAAAAGCTTTTGCACAAGCAGAGATATGGAGCTTCACATTTCAGGGCTGTACCTAGAATTGCCCCCTCCCCCCACTACATACAGCCCTTCATTTTTATTTCCCCTACTGATTTCCCCTAGTTCCCCAAGGATGACCAATTATTTATATCCCTGCATATATATATATAGGTATGATGTTATTTTAAAACTTTTGATGACAAAATTTAATTATTCCTAATATATTTTTTATAAAAATCATTTGCTTGCAGTTGTCTATAACCCCTGCTGGAGATGTATCTTATGTTTCAAAAGGCTATGGAGGGATATCTTCTGATCGTTTCATTTTCGAAGATTGTGGTGTCTTGGAGAAGTTCGAGCCCAAGACCTCTTGCATGGTCGACAGAGGTTTTGTTGTCCAAGATCTACTGTTATCCAAACAAGTGAAAGTGTACATGTCCCCCTTCACCAAGGGTCAACCCCAGTTCACTAAAGGAAAGGTTAGAGAAGGGCAAGGAATTGCAAAGGCTCGTATTCATGTGGAGAGAGCAATCCAGCGAGTTAAGCGATTCAGAATATTCAAGTCTGTAATTCCCCTTACAATGGCCGACACTGTTGATGACATGGTTGTTGTGTGTGCTGCCTTAACAAACTTGACGCCACCATTAATTAGAAAGGGCAAACAATAACTCTTTTCACACTTTCATTTTGTGTGATCCTTGACAAAGGCCTCTACTGTGACAATGCTCTGGTCAGCAAGGACTGTGACAAATAAATATCTGACACACCAGAAAATGCAAATGACCAGCTATGATTTACTGATATACATGTACGAGTAGTTGCAAACGCATAGAGACATTTGTATCATGCGTATAAAAACTGTTTTTATTATTATTTATTATTATTAACCAATTTCATTTATTTTGTCCCTACCCACCACCTTTCCTCCCAACCGCTATCTATCGGTGATTTTCGCAAAGCACACAAAGCCAAGTTAGTTTCCTAGACAAAACAGTAACACCAATCACCTAACCTGACACAAAACCAATGAACCTTCTAAAATGCACTTCTCTCAACACATATCACATCCTGCTAACCTTACAATCCCGTTCCTTCTATCTAAAACACAGTCCCACCAATACAATTTCTGTCACACTAGCATTAGAATGCTAAATTATTCTTATAGTCAGAAACAAAATGAATACACGGCTCTATGCACTAATCCTTCCGAGCGATCACACGCTAACTGCATTGGAAACCGTCAAACGGGTAAATTAAAAAAAATCTCATGGACACTCAACACAATATCCCTAACTAGGCCGCCAACTAGCATAATCCTCTCATTTGCAACCCATAAGGAATATTTTCGTTTTGGATACACGCCACAAGGAACCTCTCCGTATCTATACACCAACATTCCCACACAAGATTGAATTTCCCCACAATTCTCCCAAGCCCTATTACTTTCGCATGACTCAAATGTCACAACCACAACATTACAAGTCATAATAACCAATCATTATTAGAGTCATCATCCTTAACCAATACACTGATTATTGTATACATAAAATTTGCAGGCCTACTCATTCTTCCACCCACCCACCCCCTCACACACACACACACACACACACACCCACGGTATCAAACGGTCCGTCCCTTATCGATAAAAATGTGTATGCTAGCCTGTTTCGTGCGCTTGGGGAAAAATACGACAAGTTGAAGACAAATTGAAGGGAAGGGGGGCACCTGTGGACATTCTTGAGAAGATGCCCTATGCAACTGAGTCACAAGCGGACAGGAATGCTCTCTTCAATGTGTTTTTTTCTTTGTGATAATCCGATTTTGATGAACGTTTTTCTGTTATTGAGAGAAACTAATGTTGACTAAAGAAGTTGCGTGTTGTTGCCCTCTGTTGCATGTAAGCGAGTCAATATGTCGGTTTGGTGTAAACTTTTCCCGTAAATTTCCTATTCTGATACAATGATTCATGTGATTGGTTTTCCTCAAATATTTGATTCAATTATTATTTAGAATACGTAACTTGGAAGCACGCCAGAACCACACTCATAAAACATAGGTACACAGTGTGTACTGAGGTGAAGCTATTGGCACGATACAACAGCGTCATTTCTGAACGTCAAAATTCTACTACTCACAGGTTTGAACAGATGAATAAAAGTGATCTGTGTATAAAAGTTTCAGCTCTGGATTTCTGCAGCTCTTTCAAACTTGTGTCTTCCTCAGGGTTCTTCAGTGTCGTTTTAGTTAAGTCACCAATCTCATGTCGGCCATGACAAACAATCTCTGCATACCCTGAGTACCAGAGGTTACATGTAGCTCTCCATCGCCAGGCTTTCACTTTGTATCAGGTGGTCTGTGAGCATACTCCCCCGGAAAATATGGGTTTCAAAAGACTTATTTTAACGATGCATTCCGAGTCCATTCTGCTGTTGAGTTTGCAAAAGAACTCTCGTCAGATTCTTGCGCAAGTTTTTATTTCACCATCACGTCGAATTTTTCCACTACCTCTCACCCCCTCAAATAATCTGAACTTAGGGCAAAAGCTATTCACGTGACTATTTAAAACTGAGTATATAACCCCCTATCTCTAATATAGTATCTGACGCTTTTCGTACAAACAATTCCATTATATACCTATAATTAGGAATATATAATAATTTATTGTTTTAAAATTACCTCCGCTTTCTTCTCTGTGGGATACGATGCTGACGTGCCCTCCCCTGAATCTGCTGGCAATTGCTGACTGGTTGTAGCAGAATCTGTTCAAAATATTCAAGAGCATTATTGGTTTGGGTGACTGATGTCAAGAACAAGAACAATAAATACAGAGGCCTCATAGTTAACGTACTACTATTACTGTCTCATCAATAGGAAGACCAGTCGATTAGTCATTGAGATGACCATCAATGGAATGAAGAAGATATTAATAGTTGATGTCCTAGATAAGCTTAAAGCAATACTCTATATTTGTAGTCTTAAGTACACTTTCAGACAAATGCCAATATGGATGGTCGTACACACAGGGATCATTGAATTAATTCAATTCGTAGAATTGAACACAGTAGCAGAAAATTACTTAAAATGCAACTAGAAGAATGGCATTATGCTACCAAAATCAACTTTTGTTCAGAGCTCTCTGATAAGTAGATACTGTATATGTAAACCAAGAAAACAGCCTGGATCCCAGAATACATTCGCGAGTACGAAAATGCCCTAGTTATGGTCAGATTAGTCTCCCATCTGATGGGAGATGACAAAAATGATGTGTTGTTTTGTTTAGTTGTTGACAACTAGTTTTGAAGTAGCAAGATTCTTGTACATAAGCGATTTGCAATTTTCTAACGAGTGAATGCATACGTCCCCAGGAAAACAACTACAACATTTAGTACACAGGTTCAGTTTTAAATTGGAACTCGAATTTGCAGTGGTAAGAGGGAAGTAAAAAGTCATCAAATAAATAGTTCTGAGAAACTCAGCATCAGGTTTGCTTCATCTGAAATCTTGTTGCCTGTTGGGTGCCTCCCAGGGTTTTAGGGAAGAGGGGAACATGGTCATCAGACAATTGACCAGTGGTTCCTTTATATGGTTTTATTTCTGACCACGCGGAGCACTATGGCCTAGAAAACACCGAATGTTGGCATGGAGGTTAAGAGCTAGCCAAATCAGGATATTTGGTCTGATGCCAGCGCCTAGTCTGAACTTGCCAGGTAAATGAGTGGAAGGTATCCGATACGTCAGCATCGGCGCCCAAAGTATACACTTTTGGAAATATAGCTGTGTTTTTAAGTTGTTGTTGTTGTTGTTAATCAGGTCATTTAGATTAAGAGATAAAAAGTATGTCATATTTCCCTGGCTATTAGAGTGCAAGGGCAGATTATTTCAATGAAGTCTAATATCCTAGCCAATGACTGTCTTTTGTTTAGAGGTGTTGCAAACGAAGGGTAGTCGTTGACTAGGATTTAGACTTCGTTCAAATAATCGGCCCAACAAGAATGGAAGGGCAGTTTTACCAAAACAGCAACTACTGACGGTATGTAAAACTGGCAGAACCCAGCTTGAACTGAACTTAGCCAGATTAAACAGTAAAACAAATCATTAGGAAACAAAAATCTGTCCCTTACGGCCTGTAAATCTGGCGATCTGTGCACCTTTACAGCCAGATGGGTTTTAGTTTTCAACTTCTGCTTCTCGCTTCCGCCTTCTACTTTCGACTTTATGGTTTGGTTTCGATGCTTGACGTTCTCTTGCAGTATATGAATATATTATTTTTATAAGAACATAGTCTACTTTTTCTACTGACGATTTAGTCTCAATATGTTCTTAGAACGTTCTTATATTTTTCAATTTCAAAAACAAGATGTAGTGCAGTAAATCTCCCCGCAACCCATAAAACAGCTTTCTTGCTGATATCAAATTATGCCCACGACACTGTGAAGTGATGATAATGTTGGTTCCAAGTTGGATTTGAAATACACAGGGTTCCCACTGAAACTTGGAAATGAAATTCCATGACTTCTCCATGACTTTTCCATGAGGTTACATCATTTTCCATGACTAAAAAAAGCGCAAAAAATAATAACTGCTGACAAAAACCCGCAAAACCACACAAGAGTGCTCAGTGTGCAAGCGTGAAAAAAAACACTTATTCCTCGGGTTTTAGCCAGATTTTATTTTCTGTGAGAACTGTTCTAAACTTTTAAACAGCAATAATCTGTTTGGGCAAAAAAATTGAAATCCATGATTTCTCCATGACCTACATGTAAGGCCCTTTTTCCTAAATTCCATGACTTTTCGAGGCCTGCCTGGAAAAGGTATTTTCAAATTCCATGACTTTCCATGGCCTTGGGAACCCTGATACATTTCCAAAACAAATGAAAAAAGAGTTCTTAACTAAATTTTAGCCTTGGCTCGCTCTCAGCATGTTCTTAAAATGTTGGCCTTTCTCAACCTCATCGATCTTATAAAAAGGTTCTTATAAAAAACGAGTGTACTGCTGTTTACAACTCTCATCGGCTATCTCTGCAAAAGATGTCTCATATTCATACCCAAACGTCTGCACTGGCATTAAAATAGTCTTCCTTGTAAACCTCCTCACATAATACACTGACAGTTGACATCGAATTATGAGAAAAGAGAAACAAAAAAGCGAAAAACAAATATTCTAAATGCAGACTACGCTGTGCAACCGAAAGTCTGGTATTCCGGCGGAAACAGAAATCACGCCAGCTGCGAAGCCACGTGGTTCAAAGCAGTCAGTTAACACAATGTTCACAACACATAAAACAATAGAAAACGAAATTCTGAATACTAAAACACAAACAGTGAAAAGCAACCAAAACCTACAGGTTTAGATAATTAAAAGTGAAAAACGAAAACTGAGACACAGGAGTCACAAAACAACAAATCTAGCAAATGATCTGATAAACATAAAATGTACATATTAACTAAAAAACAAAATTTAAAATTTAAAGAAAGTTTAAGGCAATCTAAAAATCCAAAATAGAGATTGGTAACTTAAACTGAATGGACCTGGCCATCAAAGTACTTTATTTTGTTCAGGCCTTGAGCAACCCCTCGGACTACTCTAGATACAATAACATGTATCACTTTTTCACCCGACGGTATATAGTAAGTTAACCTCCCTTCTCGTCAAGGGTGCCCCTACCAGGTTATTTCTGGACTATTTCATTAGAGTGATAGACCCTGCAGGGATTAAATCTATAACAAAATTATACATATCCTCAAATCCACTTTACATTGATTACACTATTGTGAACATGTTTACAGTTATAATGCTGTGCAATCTCTAATACTATTCCGATTCTAAAAATATGCAACTTCCTTCTTCAGGGTTCCTGCAGCCGACAACACAGTAAATTTAAGATCTTTTTAAGACTTTTTAAGGCCCAAGCTTGGAAAAGTTAAGACCTATTGTTACAGCTGTACAACTGGTGACCGCCAACTGTATGCAGTGTCCACAAAACCTCAGCCTTGAGCAGGTCATTTGAGCCAAAGGTTTCATGATTGTAAAGCTACACGTGAAAAAGATAGCTACAACACTTCAAAATTTAACCACTAGAAACAATTTTGCCATATTTTAAGACCTTTTCAAGGCCTTAAAAATACTAAATTGAAAATATGACTTCTTAAGACTTTTTTCATTTATTAAGAAAGCTCTTTTGTTAATCGAAGTATTTACCACTTTTAATGTATACAAGAAAATTAGTAGAACTAAGGAATTGTAAAAACCAACATTATTAATAATTATTGGGTTACTGAATTACCCAGTTTAGAAAAAGGTGTACTGCATACCTGTACCTGTATCTTCTTTGTCCTTCACACTTTTCAACTTCAATTGTGGGGAAAGCTGACAAAGAATGACACATATTAATAATCGGTCAGTTACATAATAAAACATTTGTGAAACTTTGAAACCCTATTCCACGAGTTCACTCATGACCTCCTCCACAGCTACGATCTACTCACCTGGTGTACATTTGGAAAAACTACAATCGCGCGTACTAAAATCGTTACAACTTGGACAGATATAAACTAAGGTACAATCATCAAAATTGCAGGAATATGTGTTTTTACCCCTTCTATGCTGTCATAAAATGATGAGACTCTCATATAACTAATAATAGAATGAGACAGTATTTGTGTCCAATAATCTGCAAAAGCCTGCAAAAGGCGCTATATAAATTTGTATTTCTTAAATAATTACAATATACGAGCAAAAAGGGATTGTCAGTTGGATTTTTAATTAGCAAAATTTCTAAAAATATCTCAGGCTGGAAAGGGTTAACTGGGATAAGATAAAGAAAAAATAGTAAAGTTATTCTTTGTAATTCTGTTCACCGACGACAGCAGCGTGAAGGTAGTATTTGGGACATCGGCTTCCAGACTGTCAGCTACATGGACCAGCAGGACAGCGTCGCAACGCTTAATCCCAAGACAGACTGGAGAAACAAATATGACAACTATCCATCAACCCCAACTTAAATATGCTCAAATTGCACATCATTCATTCCAGTCCTACACCTGAACAGCAATGGATAAGACAAAACAACGAGCAAAAATACTAAACCTGTTAAGAAAAGTCCAAAAATGAATCTTCCACCAACCTGGCATCACAAGACCAAAACAAGGTAACCAATTTCATTTATTTTGTCCCTCCGCCAACTATCGTCCTTCCCCCCACCTTTCCTCCCAACCGCTATCTATCGGTGATCATCGCAAAGCGCATAAAGCTAAGTTAGTTTCCTAGACACAACACTAACACCAATCACTTAACCAGACACAAAACCAATGAAATTTCAACTCAGAAATGGAACCAAATGGAATGAAGTGTAGCACACATGCTGAATTAGAATATCCAACTGACTACTGGTTCCCATCGCTACACAACTACCAAAGCCCTTCGCACAATCTCCACATTTTACAGCACCCACACAATCCCCTCCGGATCACATTTCTCCTCCACCCATCTATTTACCAAAAGATCCGCCATTCATTACTGCAATACGTAATACTCCTCTATCTCTAGCACACCAGATCAGTCAAATCACACCAGCCACAATTCATTACACCGATATTGATCCTACACACATCCCCCACTATTAGCACCATATCACAGCCTGCTAACCTCACAATCCCGTTCCTTTTCTCTAACACACAGTCCCACCAATATAATTTATATCACACTAGCATTACAATGCTAGATTATTCATAAAGTCAGAAACAGAATGAATACACGGCTCTATGCACTAATCCTTCCAAGCGATCACACGCTAACTGCATTGGAAACGGGTAAATTAAACAAACCTCATGGACACTCA
>JAOBYG010143647.1:0-10712 GCA_025403545.1 Epizoanthus stellaris
CCCCCTGCCAATTATGCAAGAATGTAATGGTCAAAGCATTCAATACCAAAACTGTGATAGTCAGAGACGGGGACCATCTGAAAAAATGTGGGGGGATAGAGGGCTGACTCCCCAGCATAGAATTTGCACTCTAGATCTATAGGACATTTCTTGGGGAAGCATTCCCCCAAACCTTCCTACCTCTAGCACATTGAAAGTGGACTATTTTGTGCTCTGAGCTTGTAGATGCGTATTTCCTCTGGGAGCACTTCATCGTCTTCATTCACAGGTATATCTTGTTCATCATTATCATCAACATCAAAGACAATGTGATGTTCTTCGCCAGGTTGCAGTAGGGTTGCCTCAGGCATTGCAGTTTCTTCTGATAGTTTCCCTTTGCAATTTTTGCTTGGGAGTCCCCATGTATGAAGGGAATGCTCAGTTCCACAGCCTGGACAGTTTGAAGAACGCTTGACCACAGTATTGTCCATGTTTTTCAACATTGTAAAATGCAACTTATGCAAGTAGGAAACTTACAAAAATATCTTAATGTTGTAAAGCAGGTGGCCAATACACTGCAAGCCAGTAGCAAGAATGGCTCTAGCATAAACTAACTTCTCTAGTAGTGGGCTAGTTGCAAAATACACACTTTACCAGTTTTCCTTGTTCTAAGGTACAGAGTCATGCACACTATTTTTATTTATGGCTATAGTAAAAGAAACGTGTGGTTATACTTGTGACTGCCTTGCAACATATCCATACACATGTTTAGATTCACGTTGATCTACAACTAGATCAATGCCCACATTAAATATGTCTAAATTTGTAATTACATGTAAGGAGCCACAAATTTCTAGAAACTTTTTTTGTCAGGCAGAGATGTGAACTCATATTCAGTTTTTTTCTCCTCTGATTGCAGCAGAGAATGTGACTGCAGTATTAGTCTGGCAACACTAAGGGCAGGAGGAAGCTTTTAATTTCTCCTGCCCTAGCAGCTGAGCTCTCCAAGTTCCAAGACTGATTCAAGGTACATGTTATTGTAAGACTCATAAAATATAATATGTAGTTGTTGACTGGTGTTCTGTGGAACATGAGTTTTTGTGCACCCGAGGGCACTAGTGTTACCCGATGCCGAAGGCCAAGGGAAACATTTCTTCCCAAGGGTAAGCAAAAACTCATGTTACACAGAGAACACCAGTCAACAATGGTTTTGTTATATCGCAATTATTACCGGTAACGCTAATTTGGAGCAAAGAACTCTGCAGCTATGTCCAGAACATGAGTATGAAACAAATAATTGTTTGACCAATCACAATGCGCATACTATTTGAATGATATAACAATATATAGTTGTTGACTGGTGTTCTGTGGAACATGAGTTTTTGCTTACCCTTGGGAAGAAATGTTTCCCTCGGCCGAAATGGTTTTGTTATATCACTTATCAGCTGTTTCATTTCTTCATCTGAACAGTTAAAAAACTGGGGTTATTTACTTGGACTGTCGGCGTCCTCCTCTTTATAGGTGACAAAATACAATTTCCCACTTCTTTATTGACAAGAGAACATACCATATTGTGAATTGGTTCCGCTCAGGCACATTCGTCGAGTTTCATATCTGCACAAACTAATTGATATTGTTTGTTTCCAGAAACAAATACTTGTGTTTGCTTAGTATTTTTCACTCTAAATTAGCATTTATCAATTAACTCACTTTCAATTGCATCTGCCCCACTGTGGTGGCCCATTGTTATCATAGCAAAATGACAGAAACATTGTCTTGCTGATCCGAAAAAATAATAAAAATTTTAAAAATTTAACTGTTAAATGAAAATAAAATATAAAAACAAAATAAATAAAATGGTAAATAAAAACAGAAAATAAAAATATAAAATAAAATAAAATTGAAAGGAAAAAAGACAAGAAAAAATTTAAATCAAAATGACGTTGAAAAAATAATTGCAGAAAAGCAAAAAAATCTAGTGGAAAACTATCGAAAAACACATTTATATTTTTATTTACCATTTTCTTTATTGTGTTTTTATATTTTATTTTCATTTAACAGTGAAATTTTTACAATTTTATTATTTTTTCGGATCAGCACGACAATGTTTCTGTCATTTTGCTATGATAACAATGGGCCACCATACATATAAACTTTTAGTTGATCAGTCCCATAATGTTTGCTACTCTCTGTTGTTCAAGCCGAACGCGTTATTAAGCTTTGATGCTGCAAAATGTGTTTTCCATACATGGAAAGTGATGACATCATCAACCGCATCGATCTCTTTTCTGTGCACCAAACAATATTTTTTATAAATTAAAACCCTCTAGCCTAAACGATAACGAAGAAACTGAGTTTTAATTTTCCTTAGCAACCAGTCATTTCTTTTACTTGAGAGTCCCCTTAAGGAGATCAACCGTTGGATGATTTCTGGACTTACGATGAATAATGGCAAAACAAAAGTTCTCCTTATTGGAATGATCCATCAGTTATCCAAGGTAAACATGGATCAAATCAAAATTGGCAACATCGACAATGCTCCAAACCAGTCAGTTAGAAATTATGGTGCCTGGTTTGATTCTAAAATATCTACATGTATGTGCACACACATCACTAAAGTCTGCAGCTCTGTGTTTTATCACTTACATAACATAAAGGTGCATAAGGAAACAAACACCTTACCAGACAGACAGCAGAGACCCTTATACATGTGCATACCTTTATCACTAGTCGAGAAGATTATTGTAAAGCCGGCCTCACATGGTGTGATATTTTCTGCGATATACATGTACTACGATACGATAAGCTACGATTTTGTGCCAAAAACGTAAATATTAGCAGGAAATCGTATACAATGTATCAGCAAATCACAGGAAAAAAAACCCCTCGTGAACACACTACGATTTTCTATGATTAACAAGATTTGTCCAGATTTGGACCATTTAAACGCCAACGCCATGTTGTGTACAACAGGAAAAGCCTTCTACCGCATGCTCAAAGGTAACGAATACCTGCGATTGTCTGCAATTGTTTGCCATTTTCTGCGATTTGCAGACTCTGTTGAAAACTATTTCAGTAATTTGAATCATTTCCACAGTTTCATTTTGAACATGAACAAATTCATTAAAATGTTTCTTCGATAATATTCATACAAAACACAGGCATTAAAAGTAGACATTTCTCCTAAACATGAAATGTGAAGTCCTGTGAGTAAGTCGCAAGAGAACCTCACTCCTTTACGACTACACATTTCATGGAGTGCCTCTCAAGACAGCCAAAAGCACCAAGTATCTCGGTGTACACCTCTCCCAGGACCTGAAATGGTACACCCACATCAGCAAAACCACCGCGAAAGCAAATAGAACCTTGGGTTAACTCTCCAGCTCTTAAGTCTAAGGCGTACATCACTATACTGAGACCTCAGCTGGAATACTGTTCCACTGTCTGGGATCCTAGAAAAGGCACAAAACAAATGGCTCACACCAAATTGAGATGGTCCAATGCAGAGCAGCCAGATGGTCACTGTCACGCTATCATCCAACGTCCAGCGTCACAGAAATGCTCCAGGAGACTTGAGCAACAAAGGGTAGATGCCCGTCAAACACTGTTGTATAAGATCGCAAACAACCTTGTTGCAGTTGACCCAGGCGACAAACTGCGTCATCCAACCCACAAAACCAGAAACATACATGCCCACTCCTTTGTCCCAATCTCAACTTCTACAACTTCACACAGACTGTCCTTCTATCCAAGAACTGTTACTCAATGGAATGCTCTCCCGCCAGATGTTCACTCTCCAAATCCAGTTCAGTTAAGAAACAATCTCTCTCAAGTCAATCACGCCACAGTCTT
Organism: Epizoanthus stellaris; assembly: GCA_025403545.1. Lineage (NCBI taxonomy): Eukaryota > Metazoa > Cnidaria > Anthozoa > Zoantharia > Epizoanthidae > Epizoanthus > Epizoanthus stellaris. The sequence goes on from JAOBYG010143647.1 coordinate 3,832, forward strand.
CTAATCAGTTTATATTCTTGTTATTTTATTGTGTAAATTATGATTGTTTATGATTGTTGATTTATGATTTGTTTAAAAAATTGTTATGATTTACCTGACCACACCCAATAAATAATCCTCCTATGAGGGGTTACTGGAAAAGAACCCACACACTCATCAATACAAAGAGTAGGCCAATGCCAGTGTTGTGGTCTGTCACCTCATCTCTACATGCAGCTTATTCCATCTAGCTGTTGGCTGTGCTCCAAGGTCACACATGGACTGTATAGCAGCTGCTGAAGGCACCTTGTACATGCTTTCGGTTTGACCTCGTGAGCTGTGTCATTCACAATTCAGCTCAACCAGCTGCAAGGATTGACAATAACCCAACACACTACTGACAACTGCTGATATACTAGGAGTAATTCAAAATGACATAACACATTTCAAAGTGCTCTTGATATCCAACTATCTCATACCTCCCCAGTAAAGACTTTTTACTGTGTTAAATTGGAAATGTAATTCTATTTAATTCTTGCTACGATATGAAAATCAGCATCAATGCATACCTCTGGGAATTGTCGTATGAAGTGATCTGCATTAGCTTGTTTTGCTGCTTTATACACTTCCTCATCTGTGGCATCAGGTTTTCCGTATCGGATGTTCTCTATCACACTTGTTGCAAACAAGATAGGCTCCTGCAATCAGTGAATAAACCATTCACACAAGTTTATGCTCTGAAACAGCATTTAAAATACTGAAAATATTGAAATATAGGCAAATCTTAACTATTTTAAATGAGCCTCGTAGACAACGATTTGATGCATGAGACAAAGTTTTATTTGTTCAAATGTTCAAGGGTGATTAGAATGGAAAATATTCACTCATTGAAATAGTTAAAGCATGGTGACCCTAAAATTTGAATGATATACACAATCTCTACAGATACTTTTTTCAATCAACTCTATGAATTTGAAGACGGAAGTTAACTGATCAAAGACAGGAATTTGGGGGATAATATTCTTTGCAAGAATGAAAACTTTAACAAGTCTAGACCTTTATTGTCCCAGTCTGTATGGTTACTAACCTGGTGAATATAGCCAATAACACTCTCTCTCATCCACGTAGGATCCAGCTTCCTGATATCAAGACCATCAAGCTCAACACTGCCATCTTGCACCTCATAAAACCTCTCAAGCAGTGCTGCGACAGTTGATTTGCCTGTGGTACATACATGTAGATAGGTAAATAGAAGACAGTGAGGGGAGAGGTGGGGAGAGCACAGTGCACTATAAGCTGGAGGGCTTGGATTTAGGTGTGAAGATGCTTTGAAAGCACCATGATACCTTATTTTATATATTTTATATCACATTTGATGAACAAAGGTGTCACTCACGAATAGTCCACACACAGAGATACCAAAATATTGCCTCATGAATAATGTGGATCTTGAAAAATGCACGCTCAAATTAATATATCATTTTGATTTTGCTGCCAGAGTCAACCTCCCCATTTTCGCTAGAAGAGCCTGTTGGCAGGCTAGAGGTATGTACGTGTACGTGTATATGGTACTGCAGTTTCTTGCCACATTGATGTGTTACCCAGGGTTACCACTCACTTGGAAAAACGAAATTCCCTTACTTTTCCCTGACTTTTCAATGATGAAATAGTATTTTGCACTGACCTGTACACAAAGTCAATTCCTAAATACATGTATCTTTTAAATGTCAATAAAAAATTGCAATTGTTCCTGGAACAGAACATTGCCACAGCCAAAACAATGAATAATGTGAAGCCTGAATAAAAAAAAGGTCCCTAACTTTTCACTGACTTGAGCAAAAACAATTACAATTTCCCTGACTAAAATCAAAATTCCCTGACCTTGCAAAAAAAAAATTTCACTGACTTTTCCCTGACTGTGGGAACCCTGTTACCTTCGAGCCACTTTTTGATACATATGTCAAGGACTACCTAACCAGTAATTCTCAGATCACTGCTGAGTTCCCAGTTTTATTCTCTTTCCCATAGATAAGAACTTACTAAAACTAATTCAAAGTAGTTCTTAACTTATACATGTACTGTACAGTACCACCCTCGGGAAACATACCATTTCCCAAACACATTAGGATTCAGGATTGCAGGATCAGGTTGGCACAAAATTGCCATATTTTTATAGCAGGTCACCCAGAAAGCTCAGCTGGCTTTTTCTTTAAACTGTATAGCATCTAGGGGCAATGCCAGGATATTTTTAGGGGGTTTGAAAATAGAATAATGACTTGAGAGGCCAGTAGGACCGTCCGTGGACAAGGACGTTAAGCTGTTGGTCTAGTCTCTCTACTGTCTATCGGGGGACTTAAAAGAACCCACACACTTGTCGATAGGAGCAGGCTAATGTCAGTGTTGTGGTCTGTTTACTGATGGCACTACTCAACGTCTCAGACAATAATTGCTGTAAACCGCATTCTGCGGTCTGGCTAGGACCCTCAACTACTGGAGCCTTGTACTTATTACTTCATGTAAACAGGTAGCTGAAAAGCCCTGTGGGGAGCACCTGTATATATCTGTATCTGTGTCTGTATCTATCTAACTTTTGGGGGTCTGAGAACATGCTCTCCCTGGAAATTTTGAAACTTTAACTCTTGCAGATGCATTTTCCAGCAATTTGAGCAGAATTCTTGGTGTTCTGATGTTACTAATGTTTTGTCAAATACCTTTCAGAAGTAAAATTGATGAAGGAAACTTGGAGTGAATGCAACCCTCAAACCCCTCTAGCGTCACCCACAGCATCAAATACCTGCTCCACTTGGTCCACAGAGGGCAATCATTTTACCAGCTGGGATTATCAATGAAAAATCCTTCAGAACTGTCTGATCTTCTCTTGTGGGATATGCAAACTTGACATGTTTGAATGCAACCTTTCCACTAATTTCGTCATGGGGTAGACGCAATCCTCCTGTAACTGGAATCTTGGGTCTAATAACAAGATATTCAAATACCCTTGCACCTGCACTTGCACCTCTCACTGTTTGACCAAATAGAACCGAGATATTGGCAAGAGACCTGATGAAATAAAGTGGACTAAATAAGGGGGTAAATTATTGTTATGTGAATTGTCTTTGACTAGTCTTTGATCAAGGTATGAGTTTAATCTAACCAAAACTTAATATAATTTCATCAAATCTAGTCAAGTCCAATCTAATTATAAAATCTGAATCTGATCTCTAATCTGAGTTAATCAATCATCTTGTCCACTCTAGTCTAATCAAAATTAGATTGCAGAAGCACTTTTGGACTGGTCTGGCATAATATTCAACTGAACATATGCATAAGCACAAGCACTACATGCATTGCAGTACACTACGCTACACAATGTTCACTATGTACAGTACACTAAACTGTTGCACTACGTCACACCTCACAACACAACATCACAACTGCACTACACTGCACTGCAATACACTGCACAGCACTGCATCGCACTGCACCGCACCGCACCACACTACACTACACTAAACTAAACAAAACTAAACTAAACAACTATACATTACTAGTGTTAGACTAGACTACATTTGACTAGATTAGATTAGAAAATGTTTTATTCATACATTTTGGATCCCATTCAGGCCTGCCGGTGAGAGAAAATAAATATTCTATAGTGTACGTAGTACCGGTATATCCTGTAATGGTTAGCAGGATTAACAGACACTGGCCTAGTTAAGACACATATGTGTTATCCATCCCTGTAGATACCTTTGTACTGTCTGTGTTGCTACAAGGAAACTCATTAGATGACACCAGGTTTAATCTCTTGAGTAGCTAGCAGGGATCCACCAGCATATAACACAATTAATAAGCACCAAACCATTGATGGCCAGATTAGCAAGGCCTTGAAATATACCAATACCGAGACCGAGTATTTCATTCATGGCCTTTGACTTCTCCACTTCCTGGGTGAAGAGACTGCAAGAAAATGGTACTGTAGTTAGAAAGCAAGAAAAACACAACTCATAAAAGCAATTTAGCTATTTTCTAGGTATCTGCACTCTCTAGGTAAACAATTTAAGTAACATCTGTTCAATAGATATAACTTTTTAAAATGGACTTTTATTTGTCCATATTCAACTTTTTCTTTGACAAAGTAAACTAACATTATTTACTATTATAGTTATTCATCAACTAGATTTATATAATTACACCGGTATGCACTGGCTTTTAAGACCAAAGAAAATTCTGGTTCCTGTTTAACTGTATTTGGACTGGGGAAATTCAGTCTATAATTATATGCTGCAACACATACGGGTATGTTCTCTGTAACTCTAAAATGTATACTACCAGTATATACTGTTACTGAGTTTCCTATAAATTATATATCTGGGACCATTGTGATATACCCATCCTCGGAGACCCAGGGGCAATCCGTATTTCCCTCACTTGAGTTTTCCTCGCTCCCCTCTCTTCTCTCGCCTGATGGATTGCCTCTGGGTCTCCGTGTGTTATTGTGTGTGATAGGTCAGGGAAAATATTTTTAAGATATAACAGGCCACTTTCTTTCTTGGTAAAAGGAATCACAATTTATTCCAGTCTGGATATTCATGATAACACAAACAATATTTTCTCGAAATCTGACTATCTGGAAACTTTCGCAGATAAAGCTTTACCATAAATTATTATCATTAACTTCAAGGGAATTCTCCTGAGGACTGTTATCCATTCTCAACGAACAGTAACTTACTTAGTCTCTTTGTCTTCCATTGCAAAGGCTCTTACAGTTCGCACATTTCCCAGAGCCTCATTTGCAATAGCTGTTGCCTTGGCAACCTGTTCCTGTGCTGCTTGAGATAGTCGCCTCAGTCCTGAACCCAAAAGGGTGCCAGAGACGACAATCAGTGGTAATGCTGTGACCAGAAACAACGTCAGTTTGGGTGATATTAGATACAGTGACACTATACACAGCCAATGGTTTGAGTTGTGCTCTTGAGGCCCTGAGATATCACTTGCTTGAATGCACTCTTGAAGTCTTGCACATCTGCAGTTAGCCTGCAATATTTGATGTAAAAATCACAAACAGTTAAAGCTGTTAGAATGTTGCAATTACAGTCATATGCAGGCCGATTTCACAAACACGTTGGGATACTGGGAACTACATGTAGCACACAAACTTTGCAGTTACCGGCATTGGTTTACAAGTTGTCAGTCAACATGGGAGATCAGAGACAAACTTCTGAACATAATTTGGCATGGCTGAGTGAAGTTTACTACTTAACAAGTTCGACTTTTAGGACAAATATTCCTACACTGAGTAGAGTTTAAGCTTGTATTTCCAACACAAGTGTTTCTATGTTCTGCTACAACAACCAAAGACACATTTCATGGAAAGTTATATAATAAAAAAACATACCTGTTGACCAATTCCCCTGTCTTATGTGCATCAAAGAATGCAATATCTTGCCGTATCAATGATGCAAACAATGCATTCCTCATTCTGGCTGCCATTCTCTCACCAAGACACGACAGTAATGAAATGTACACAAATGTTAATCCTGACTGCATGGTGTAAATTGAAAGCAGTTTTATAGCAGGTTGTCGCAGAACTTGGAAGTAATCGTTCATGTGGTCACCACTTGCTAGACTTGATACGATATTGACAAGGTCACCAAATAGAAGCGGCAGCTGGATATTGACCACTGCAGCAACAGCAAAGGCACTCAAACTCACCAAGATCAACAGCCACAAATCTGGCCACAGAAACTTAAAAAATTCCTTGAAATCAAATTTTGGGGGCTCCTTCTTCTCTTCCTTCTTGTCTCTGCGATGTTTTGAATGAAGTGGAGTACCCTTGTGGCTGAGTTTGATTCCACAATAAGCAGATGAAATTTTTGATCTAAAGACAAATCCACCAGCACAGATAATACCAAAATACTTCAGGTGAAATGCTGGAGTTATCACATACTTTCTAAGATAAAGGTGCAGTTTTTGGAGGTAATTCTTTGATGTTTGTGCAGTGGGTGAGTTTACATGTGATGACTTTAAAGTTCCAGGCACTGGAAAATTAGTTTCAGACCTGAAAGACCTAAACAAAAACAACACACAGTCATGTATGTCAACATGAAATATAATGCACATAATATCATTATCACATAAGAATTTGTAAAGTAGTTGAAGACAAGTCCTATAATATTATTTATATAACTCATTATTCTCATAACAGTTGTCATACATATGTCTGGCTACTTCAAGTCCCTAGCAATGACTGGGTCAGTGGGGATACTCAACTGATGTTTTGGTGAGGAGTTCTGTCAAGACGTTCTTACCCTAATCCTATTCATCACAACATTTTTTGAATTGTTTAGCATTATTTAAGATTTGGCACCTTGATTTGTTACTTACATCAACAATCACTGCTCAAATTTCATATCCTAATTTGCTAAAAGGGTTAATCTCTACCCTATCAAAGTTAAGATAAATTTGGTTAAAAACAAAAACAAAAATTCTATGGGGCAGTACATCCCTGTATACATGTAGATTACATATATATATACAGATCTTATGAGCATCCCCCAAAGAATACCGGTAATGATCTGACAAAAAAGCGACAGCGACATTTATCTGCATTTTGGAGGTGACACTCATATTCTAAACGTACCAAACATAGTAAAATAGCGACAGCAGTACCCCCATTGGAAAACTCATCTATGGGGGTGGATATAAAATGGAATAGTCCATTTAAACACTTATTTATTTAGCATACAAGTCCACACTCTAGAAAGGAAAGTATTTCTGACACAAGCACAAAGTTCATAAAGAGAGGAGAACGAACAAAAAGGAAATGTCAGTGGGGGAAGGAAGTGATCTTAGCAAGTGAGGGCAATCTGAGACTGAAGGAGATAGATTGGCATTGCCCC
>JAOBYG010143758.1:0-10710 GCA_025403545.1 Epizoanthus stellaris
GAAAGAAAGGTATCATATCTGTCGAAATACAACCTCTACACAAACGTAGCACATCTAAAGAAACGTAGCACATCTGAGAAAAACATACCACACTTGTTAGAAGGGTACCACATCTGAAAGAAACGTACCACATCTGAAAATACATACCACATCTGAAAATACATACCACATCTGAAAATACATACCACATCTGTCAAAAACGTACTACATCTGAGGAAACATACCACATCTGTTGAAAATGTATCATATCTGAAGAAACATAGCACATCCGAAACAATGTACCACACGACATAATGACAGTATTACTAGCAAGCGTATCAGTCCCATTCATGGCATTGATACAAATCGCTAACAGTACAAGGTCAGCTTTAACATCAGCATTCTTTAAAAGCATGGCCACCTTACATTCAACGCCCCCTTAAATCTGCCCATGTTCATTATTGATTCTTGATTATTTGAGTTTACTTTAGTGGTACTAGGTACCTATCAGACTGTTAAACGGGGTGGGATACACTTAACCTACAATCGCTAGTGGGAAAATCTTCTGTTTGCCATGATCAAATAGCTCTTAACCTAGAAAGCGCATCTATTGTTTGCTTGAATGTGCTTTAGGAATAGGGATTTTTGTTAAGCTCTTTTGAGCTTGTGTAAAATACGCTATATAAGTGCCATATTTATTATTTGTTTATTTTAGGACCTTCTTGATATTGTTGCAAGAAATAGGAACCTCTAACGTGGAGATACACTTAGCTGATCAACTAGTTTCCAGATGGTCCACCAAATGATGAAATAAGAGCAAATTAATCTTGATAGGGTTGAAATCCCCACGTGGCAGGAGCTGGTCCAGTTGCTTGGGACCACTGGATTCAAGACCAGATCAGAGTGGAGACTGGCACCAATCGTCTGGGCCATGCTGCCTCCCAGATGCAGTGTGGCCCAGACACATCAAACAGCCAGAATCCGCAAACTAGCCCTGGGAGATTTTAGCCCTTAAGACTGTCCTTTGGTTACAATTTAATTTCTAATAAACTGTCTATCAAATCTATTGGTGTGCCTCCTGAGGTACAAAGTTTGACCTGTTTCATTACTAGCACGTCTTGTAAAATGATGGTGTGCAGTACTTAATTTGGGCCACACCCTAGAAGAGTACTGCACAGCTTGCACCCCACTTTGAATAGTAGAATTAAACATCACATATTATTGACAGTATTTTTGTCACCTTTTAGTATGGCATCACCGTGTTGGAGGAAAAGTGTAATTCCATGAAACCAAACATGGCAGCCATTGCTGAGTACAGAAAGAAGGTAATAAAGGATGTAGAGTACAAGTGTACTTGTGTAGGCCCTATTCAATTCATATATGAATACCTATACTAAGAGTAATTTCCATTAAATTTGCATGCCGGAACAGATGAACTGGGCAGTTCTATTCCATTAGCAGGGCCAGTTTGACTGGAACCAATTCTGATAGGTATTGCATTCTATTTGTGAACTGAACAATTGGGCCAGCCAGACTTGACTAATGGGAAGCGATCTAAGTGTGTGTGTGTATGTGTGTGTGTGTATGTGCATATAGGGTATTCAACCATGGAACCATGTAGACAGAACCCTGAAAGAATGTTTGCCACATTTGTTGTAGTTGACATTTGTTGTAATTGACTTTGGAGGAAGTATTAGATAATTCAGGTATGAACAAAGGTTATCTACCTGCCTTCTGATGAACCCATGATATAAGGAATGAGTATTTACCCACATGCATCAGTGTCAGTGCGTGTACTATACTCCTATAACTCAAGAAGGGTTGACTGGTGAAAAACATAAAGTTTAAAATAATTTCCAAACATCTTATTACAGTGCTATCTTGAACTGTAGTATTCATGATTCCATGCTGTCATATCATTTGTGTTGCCACTCGTTAATGTTTCTTGAATTAGATGTATAATCTAAACATTTCTCCAAATTAATTGGAGCACTAATGTTACGATCTGGTCCTGTTACTGATAACTCATTAACTACTTCACTTCTTTTTTTTCTGTAGGAAGAGATTTATCTTTCTCGAGTGGCAGAGCTGAATAAGGTTACGAGTGAACGTGATGGGAAACGGCAAGAGCATGAAGCTTTGAGAAAAAAGCGCCTTGACGAATTTATGGCCGGATTCAGCATTATTACAACCAAACTAAAGGAAATGTATCAGGTGCGGCATGATTATCAAAACTTTCCAACATGTGCAGTGGTCACAAAGTGTGACCATTCTTGATGAGTACATACCTGGCAAAAAATCCATCTAGTAAAATTTCTTAAATATTAGCAGTTTTCTCTGTTCCCATTTTCCTTCCTATTTACATACAGTCAGCTCTGTATGTGATAGTACTTATTTGATGTGTGTATTGTATAATTGTCACTTTCTTCCTCTGCCTCGATTAGCATTTGCTACTTGCAGGTGGGAATTTAAGACTTATTTTGTGTTTAAATGTATTACAATGAAGTTGAAGTTGAAATAATTTGTTAGGTACTATATCAACAATCATAGCTGAGGAAAACTGGAGATGATTCTTTGTCAGAATAATTTCCTGAGTAACTACCTTAAGTGCATTAGTAAATCTGAGTTTCTTTGCTTCATAGATGATTACACTTGGTGGCGATGCAGAACTAGAACTGGTGGACAGTTTGGATCCCTTCTCCGAGGGCATAGTGTTTAGGTAAGGCAGAAGCTCCATGATCATCACATTGCCCAAATACTTTCGTTCCTGTTGATTGTATTGGGAGACGAGCGGAGCTGCATTCTTTAGATCATCTTTTTTTAGCTACTTTAGAAAATAATAAGAAATTGGAAGAAGGAACATTTAGGAAGCTATAAATGTTCCTAGAATAGAGCACTTTTGTTGTTTGGTTGTTCAAGAGCGTGTTTATTGGCTAACGTGGAGGGAGATTTAACATGGAATTACATGACCTGAATCTCCCTCCTCGCCACGGAGCGACCACTTTGTTTAGTTTCTATGTCAACAACCAAAGCAAAACTATTTCACGTTAACACCAAATAGAAAAACGTGTAGTAAACACGTCGTATATTTTTGTAAACAACAGAAGTTTCAGACAGATGACAACAGTTCTACAAAAATGAAGTTCTTTCAAACTTAAAGCAATAAAGCTCATACTTATGCTTGCCCTTAACACTACTGAAGAACCAGTAAAAACAAAGCGATATCACCTTCACTATTTTCTTTAAACTGAATTGAATGGAATTAGTACAAAGCATGGTTAGACAGTATAAACCTACAAAAGCATTTATTTGTACATAACAAACAACTTGACAACACAACAACCGACCTTACAAATGACATGTATGCTCAATTCATCAGTGGCTATGCCTCATACTGCAGCATAGATAGTTGCATCTTCTGTTCTGGAGCTTTTGAAAGGCTGCAGATGAATTGTTCACATTATTCAATTGACTTATTCCATCAACTAAACGTTCAGTCCAGGTTCAGTCCCGTTTGAAGCATTTCTTTCCGTTGAAATCTGTTGAATAAAAACCGGCGAGTTGAGTAGAGCCATTTGAAATGTATGAGACAAAACTTCAGATTCATGTCATCATTTTTATTAGAGTAAAGTACTTACTGGTTTCATTGACTTCATAAAAGCGAATTTTCTTTCAAGTCTTGCATCTCCACTTATCGCCATGATGTTCGTTTTCAAGTTGACAAAAAGGCAAACGGCAAACTTCGAATGAAATCAATCCACAACTGGCACCACAAATGCTCCTCAGCTGTTTCTGTCTCTTTGCAATAATTGTTAATTGCGCAACGCAGGTAATTCATAAATAATCCAAGACAAGAATTATCAATTAGATCCGCCAAAGAACTAAACATGTCACCACGACTCACGAGGGTTGAATCAAAACTGAGCCTAGCCCTAGGGAATCGAGTACGATCGAGGGCAGTCAAGGTCGCTACTTTCGGATGTGACAGCTGATGGACCGTGCAATGGTTTCCATGCGCGTCGCCGAGATGTGGAAGTGAAAAATATGTTTTCAAGCCAATTTTAAAATTGTGTTTCAAAGCAGCTATGCGATTCAAGGAAAATTCAATACCTGACTCGGGAATTCCACGTTAAATTTCACTTCACTTTTTCGTGTGAAATTTAACGTGGAATTCCCTCGTCAGGCATTGATTTTTCCTATAATATTATCCAATGAGCAGCTGCACCAGGTCAAGATCGAAAGCAATTTTTAATTCAGTTTTCTTAACTATATCTAACGAAGAAGTGCTTTTTAACTTAAGTAAATTCACTGATTACAGACCAATCATACCTATTTATTACTACACCAAAATCGATAAACTAAGTAATTTGATGGATTGATCAGATGTCGTATGAAGACTGGATGCGGCCATCTTGGAATTTCAGCCTGTCCGTTAACTATCTTAAAGTTTTTAGTAACGTCAGGAAATTGTCAAAATTGAGTAAGAATTAATTGTTAAATCTTTAAATACACTATAATGTACGAGAATTAAATACTGGACAATATGAAGACATACAGCAGCAGACACGTTCTTTTTGCCCTGCGGCGTGCATGTCAGTGTATGCGCACTGAAGAAAATTCGCGATATGTGGACTGGACGTTGGCGGGCCGGAAGGCCGTGTATTGCGGATTTGGCGTGAAGATTCACCCAGAGCCCTTTGGTCCACGCCGCAGGCCAAAAAGAACGTGGGCTCTGGGAACGAGATGTAAAGAATCCTAAGACGTAACATTTCTAAACATTTCTTGCTTGATCTGTCACTCGAGTGGTAGTTGTTTTGTAGACGGATAGGAGCCTGGACAAAACATTTAAAACATTTTTTTAGGAAAAGTTCGAAATATTTACCGGTATTAGTCAGTTGGGGTTTTCAGAATTTCAGTCAGAAAATGTCAACTAGAAACATATGGCGGCCGTATTTATAACTTAGTAGCGAGAAACTACTTCTTGGAGAAGTTCAATTTAATTTCCTCAACTCAGGTCAAGGTTTTGGGCCGGAGAAAATAGAAATTTCAAAACATTTTCCTTGCTATTAAACGTACGTGCTTTCACTCTTTCCGCATTCCATGTTGTGCGAGCCCCACCACACCCTCCGTCAGCTTACGTCCGTTTACGTCCAGCAAAAGCGAGTGATGATGAGGGAGAATTTAAGCCCCATACTGCAAATTAATAATGACAGAGATACGAATGTTAGATCGCTCAAATTAATTTTCGCTACTTAAGAAAGTCAGGAAGATTCTTAGGCTCGGTTTGCAGCCGTAGTTCTGTGATGAGCCCGCAGCTAGAGAATCCTGGTTGTGTTACGTTTACCGATTTATTGTTACGTTGTTTTGGCGTAGATTCTCCGAGCAGAGCGAGAGAAGGAATTGGAGAACAGAACGACCGCTGACCAGTCGGTTATTGTGATTCCAGACACTACCCATGAAGACAGCGCCATCTTTCACTCTGCTGGACCGTCACCTAAGCGCTACTCAGCGCGAACAGAAGCTGTCAATGCGAAGAGAGCCAGACTGGCCATTAGTCCCATCAGATTTAATTAGCATGTTTGATGCAAACGTTTTGGCCCTCCTCGCGGTCAGGTCAACCCCGCCGGACGATAGCGTTATTTTCCAGCAAAATTGTCCGTGAAAGAAATTTGAATTTTGTTGAAATAAAGCAAATTAATATCGCCAGTAAATATACTAAATTTAAGAGCTATGGTATATAGAGACACTGTTTTGCGTTCCCAAGAACGTTTATTATAATTGATGTTTATTATCATATTTTGTACCCAATTGTGTGAAAAAATAATATTGTTTAAAAGGAAAGCTGTACGAAGTTTATATTGTAAATAATGATCATTAAAGTCCAAGTTTTGGGTGAGTTGCTTATTTATATTGAGCCATCAAATATACTAAAATGGATGGTCGTTCTCGACTTGAAAAATGCCTTAAACATGCATATCTGGTACGTACGATTTTGTGTCTTGAAGCATTTTCTGGAATAAGTTTCAATGTTTCTTACAGACCCCAGCGCGCCTAGTATAGCCCATTTTTTTTAAATGTGTAATTCTGTGGCTGTTGCTATTTTGCTATTTTCGATGAGTTTAAAATCAGTCAGTTGTTATTCCGCTGAAGCTTGCTTTCTTATTGAATCATTCATTTTGAGAAAAAATCAAACCATTAAAGACATTTATCGATCATTAATTTACCTGAATCGTCTTTATGGTCTATCTGTTTAGATTCAGGCCTCTAAGACACATTTAAATAAACTTTTAATTCTTCAGAAGCGAGCTCTTCGATTCATGTATTTCGCAGACAGACATGAACATGCAATCCCATTATTTATCAAATCAAACATCATGCCTTTGAATATCCTTCATTTTGAGACAATATCTAACTTAATATAAATTAGCACCAAAAAATGTTCTGACTTTGTTTATAAGCACCAATACTGTTCACTCGTACAACACTAGATCTTCAACCTCGGGCAACTTTTATATTAAAATATTCTAGATTAGAGATTAAAAAAACGCATTCTCAAGGTTGGGAGCTAGAGTGTGGAATGAAATACCATGCAATCTCAGAGATATAAAGAAAAAGGCTTTTAAAAGTGAAATTAGAAAATTGCTTACAAAAATATTAATAAAATAAGATACGTATATTGATACACCCGCCGCGATAATTAAAATAATAAAGCATATCTAAAAATAAGTAGCCTGTGTGCAGCAGGCCGCGAGGAAAGTAATATGAAACCAGGGGTTTAGTTTGTTTGCATCGCAGGCTAAAAATAAGATACTACCGTATTTTCTTTCTTTTCTCTTTTTTCTCATTTTCTCTTTTATTAAGGTTATTTCTATTTACCCAATATTTTTCTTTTTTGTTTCTCTCAATAATTTATCAGTAATTACGTTTATATTCATTTAAAATTATAAAACACTGCCCGCCTCGGTTAGCTTTTGCTATTTGCGGGCAGTGTACTTTATTGTACTTAATTTGTAAAGAAAATAATAAATTGAAATTGACATTATAGAATAATTGATTTCTTTGAACACTGATTTATCGGACAGGAACTTTCATCTTGACAAAAGAAAATTCCTTGTAAGATATGTGATCGCGTGACATTCCAGCCCATAAAACTGGGTAAAATTTCAACTAAAACATAGAACGTTCCCAACCCAAAGGCTATTGTAAATAAAATAAATAAAGTTTTATCATACCATACCATCAGTGTAGAATCGGCAGACTTAAAGCCTAGTTCATAGCAGTGACTGGCGCTTGGAAACTGTTTTCAAAATTTAAGAAGAGGTTTGATGTTTTTGATTAGTACTCGGACTCCCTAGGTTGTACTTTAAGATGCCCTTTTCTTCCTTGACTCCAACAAAATCATTAAGGCCCAAACAATTATATACCCAAGTGCACTGAACTATCAATTAGCCCAAGATTTTATCAAAAGAAAAAGTCGCAACGAAAGCATTCTTCCACCCCACCCCCTCCCACGATATTAAATGGTCCGTCCCTTAAAAGTGGCTTACAGTTCCTGTTGATTTGTGTACTCATATTGTTTGAATGTAAACGATAAATGATACTATTCAGTTATTGGACAAACAGCAATTGGTGATTTACCCACAGCCACAAGCGTATTCTCATCAGACTTGTATTCTTGCATATAGTATTCACAATGTGTCAATAAATTGATTGATTGAATCTGCTGAAAAACATTTAATGCGTTTACCTGCAACGCTGTTTCTAGGTAAGCAGGTGCCCGTATTCTACCTTTTGTAATCAGTAGTTTCCATCAAAAACAAGTCTGGTTACTGATAGGAAGTTCCTGTTAAACGATTATAATTTAGAATTATGTAAAATATATTTCTGTAACGCCTTTTGATCTTATTCTTGCAAGTAAAACATCTAAATTCACATGAGTTTATAAGACACGATGTTAAAAGGAAACTATAATTAAAGGGCTTTTTGTCCTCCTTGAGATGTCAACATTATTTGTTAGCAAACAGCAACTGGCTGCAGTGCAACAGTATCAAGAAAAGTATTTATGGCACACATTGGGTACTTTGAAGCTATATACTGGACCCCCAACACACTTGATGCATGTTTCTACTCTGGAGACATTGATATGATTGGATAAGAGTACGGCAGCTGATTGTTTGACCCCATCGACAAAACAATTTTGAATCATAATTTGGCCTGCCACTAATTACTTTTCTTGAGAACTAAAGATCCAGCAGGTATTTACTCAAGTAAATTGGTTTCAAGGAAATCCTTTCTTTGCTGTGGCAGCAACAGTGTTATTTCCGCCGAAAAACTTTCACGCTTCTGATCACATAAATACAAACACTTTCAATTTTGAGTTACTCAGAACTCGGAACTAGTTGCGGTCAGCAAGCTTTGTTGTTGCTCACGGCAAAATGAACAATTCCTCGGAAGCTACTCCTTTTGTAAATAATATTCATATTTTCACATCCGTGCTACACTCGATCTCTGCCATGAGTGCAATAATTGGAAACGGACTACTCGCCATGTGGAGAACACCATCTTTGCGTTCGCCTTCGAACCTTCTTCTCTCGGGTCTCGCGTTCGCTGATTTCTGCACCGGCTTATTTGTTCAACCATTATATATTGAAAAAATAGTTTTGGAGTATCATGGATTAACGACCGAACTGTACCTTACAACGACAATATTTAAATGCTTTCTATTATTGTTCAACTTCTTTGCAGTTGCGAGTTTTCTTACTTTAGTTGCAATAAGTATGGAAAGACTTCTCGCTCTTCGACTTCATCTTCGCTATTAGGAACTTGTCACCGAGAAGAAAACTGCGTTGGTCTTAGTAACGATCTGGGTTATATCCTTTGTTTTTATGTTTTGGACTTTCTGCGAACCATCGTCAGCTACCCGTATTTATTGTGCTATAATAATTGGAATATTCCTCATAAGCATCTCCACTTGGTGTTATATGAAGATCTTCCAAATCGTGCGCCACCATCAGGTCCAGATACAAGCACAAGTAAACTCATTTCAGTCTGATGAATCGCAGACTGTCCCGAACCTTTTTCAGTACAAGAAATCAGTGAGAACGATGTTGCTCATTGTTGGAGTTTTCCTTGCAACATATTCTTCGTTTTTTGTTTGGATGACAGTTTATGAAAACTTGACAGAAAAGATAAATCTACTTTACGTGATCAATGATTTTATTGCAATCGTTTTGTTTTTGAGCTCTGCGCTGAATCCATTTCTGTACTGTTTGCGCTTAACAGATGTACGTGCTGCTATGCCAAGACTGATTAGAGTTACAACCTGTTGAAGGCCGTCCACAACAAGAAGCTAAGCGAGACCGTTGAAGAAGACTATAAATTAGAACAGCTCAATTTATTCTTAAATGTGGTTAGAATTGGAGAGATTCCTCAGCAAGTATTTCTTTAAAATTTAGTATTCGATAAGAATTTCGCGTGAACATGTTACTGCACAAAAGCTTGTTATTTTAGGTGCGTAATTTTGATGATTTGTTAACTGCAAGCAAAAAATACAAAAATGCTGTAAAAAGATGATGCTAGTTATTACCCACATCACGAAACCAATTTGAAATCGTAATACAACCTGCCGATAATTACTTTTCTTGGAAACTAAAGATCCAGAATAAATTTACTCATGCAAATGGTCTCCCTTCTTGGCTCTGGAAGCAACATTATTATTTTAATCAGACAAACCTCATCTTTTTCTGATCTGTTTGTTAAAGATTTGGACCACATAAAAACAAGCGCTTGGAATTTTGAATTACCGTCTCTACTCGGCACAAGTTGTAACCAACAAGCGTTGTGGTTATTCTCAAACTGAAAAATACCCAGGCCTAGGAAACTACTTTTTTCGTAAACATATTCTTACATCCTCAGTGTCTGCCATGAGTGCAACAATTGGAAACGGAATTTTTCTACTCGCTATGTGGAGAACACCATCTTTGCGTTCGCCTTCGAACCTTCTTCTCTCGGGTCTCGCGTTCGCTGATTTCTGCACCGAGTTGTTTGTTCACCCGTTACATGTCATCCTTACAATCTTTCAACATTAGTTCGTGGAATAAACAAATATTGCAATAATAATGAGATAAATGAAGTATTTCAGAGGTGGTCTTTCTTTTATCATTCATTTACAATTTTCTCTTTTCGCAGTTAGTATTAAACAACCTCTATATGTGAATTGTACAGATAGACAAACAAAATATTATAGCTCTCTTATTTTATCTTTGCTATCAAGAACTTGTTACCAGAAGAAAACTGTGTTGGTCTTGGAAATGATCTGATTTATATTCTTTGCATTATCTCGTTACTCTATTGCAGTAAGAAGATTAGTATTTCTCATACACCTTACAATGTGGCGTTATTTCAAGATCTTCCAAATGGTGCACCACCATCAGGTAAAGCAAACTCATTTCGGACTGAGGAATCACCCAGTCTGACGAATCACAGACTGTCCGAACATCCTTCAGTACAAGAAATGCGCTATCGCTGCGAACATAATTTGTAGATAATTGAGTAACTAAACTCTAAAGTCGAGTTGCAAGTTCTGGCAATATTGTATTCTGTTTGAAAATTCACTGGCAGATCGGTGGACAAATAGGGAACACAACATACATGAAACTCATGTTGAAAATGAAATGAATTTATTTATTTATTAGTACTCACCAGTAGCAAACTTCAAAATATATACAGCTA
>JAOBYG010143869.1:0-10710 GCA_025403545.1 Epizoanthus stellaris
TAGGAAAGGGGACAGTACAGTCCTGGGAGGAGGGGCTGGCTGGTGCAGTATTAGGAAAGGGGACAGTACAGTCCTGGGAGGAGGGGCTGGCTGGTGCAGTATTAGGAAAGGGGACAGTACAGTCCTGGAAGGAAGGGTTGGATGCTGCAGTATTAGCCAAGGGGGCAGTACTGTCCTGGGAGAGGTGTTGGTTGGTGAAGTACTAGGGGAGGGACAGTGCAGTCCCAGGAGATGGGTTAGGTGGTACATTGCTATCTATAGGAGGTATGGAAGAGTGGAATGGTCTGGGGACCTTTTCATCATTTCTCCCATATTTGTCATAATGGTCCAAAAAATGTGAAACTGTCTGATGAATTTAACTTACAAACTTCTTCAACCGTAATAGAGATTGTATCAATTCCATGTGGGTTTTGCACCCTACATCTGTACACACCAAATGTTTTATCACTATCCAGTTTCACTGATACTGTGCCATTCCCCTCCCTGGCAGGTAATGTGGCTCCATTTGGCATGGACCACTGATACTTCGGCACAGGTTGTCCATCGGCCAAACACTTTAGGACTATGACTCGCCCACGGAATCCAGCAACCCGTGTGTTTGTAAGCGTTTTGTTAATTCTTGGTGCATCTATGAAATAGGATAAATGTTTACATTACATTTATATTTATTAGTTGATAGAACAATCAAGATACAGACTGTAATTCACATATATAAACTCTTCATTACTTCCAAAATTCCAGACAATGCTGTGTTACTGATGTGATCTACTTAGTCATCTCCAAAATTCTGTGATTTCTGATCAGTTTCTTTATTGTCATTACGAACCTACCTATAGATGTTGTGTCGATGTTGTTATGACAATACAAATGTTGTTAACACTTATAGGACCAATATGTTTACAACCCAATCATTTTCAATAATTTCTTATCATACAAACCTCATCTGAGTTACAGTGTGCCTTGTTAACCCTTTCAGCTCCAAACATGACAAATGATACTGTATGTTGCTAAATTATATTTGCTAGTGTCCATACATTTCTTATCAAACAGGTTGGAAGAATTTAATTATTAATCATCTAAAAACTTCCATTTTTCGATGAGTTTCCTCACCATGCAATCTCAGAGATTTAATGAAAAAGGCTTTTTAAAGTGAAATTAGAAAATTGCTTACAAAAATATTAATAAAAGAAGATACGTATATTGATACACCTGCCGTATTTTTCTTTCTTTCCTCTTTTTTCTATTTTTCTCTTTTATTACCCAATATTTTTCTTTTCTGTTTCTCTCAATAATTTATCTGTGGCGTCTTTCACTCCACTGACAACACACGCATTTGCATTTGTCAATGAACACTGGTCATCATATAAAACTGCTCTATTTTATACTTACATTTCACACTTATTGTAAAAAATGCCTCATCTGGTTTCTCCACGCCATTGTCAGCAACACATTTGTAAAATCCATCATCTCTCCTCTGTACCGACTTGAAAAGTAAAGTATTTCCTTCCCCAATCTTGTTGCCACCAAGTTTCATCCATGTTATCTTGGGGGCAGGATAGCCACGTGCTTCACAATGGACCATCAACTGATCATACTCTTTGGGATTCTTGTTCTTTGGTGCCCTTGTAATGTCTGGTGGATCTGAACAAAACAAATTCAAAGTTCAAGCTTTTCCATAGTGCAGTCAAGCTCTTTACATTTTATTTAAATTATGTAAAAATATTCACTTGTTGCAATTTTTCCTGGTGCAATTGTTTTATTTCTGTTTTCTCACAAAATTGGTTTCACTTTGTTGTTGTGCACACTTTTATAGACCCTGCTAAACTCAAATAGAATACAGTTACACTAATTGTTTATGATACCATATATGGCAGCCAGTCAGAATTGTGGTCCTCTTACCACTCCTCTTGTAGTATTATAGTGTCAGACTCCCCAAGGGCAAAAATATCCCTTGATATGACATCTAAAGTTGTAATATCAGTCTATGATATACCACCTTGCTAGTCATATAGACAACTGGTCTAATAAAAAACTCCCCCTCTCTCCCCCAACCTGGATTTCCCACCATTTGCCATCTGTCAAGGAGGCAGTCATTTATAAAATTGACACTCAGCTGCCAACATCATTTTAGCTCAAAGTAAAGTCTTTGAGTTCCTCTCTGTGCAGATTGGTCTTGCTTTCTATGTTTGGAAAGAAATGCTCAAAGTTACTAATTATTTTCCGCCACTTTGTATCATGGTCACCATCATTTTGAATGATGACATGAATGCTTGTTCTTCCCTCTTTAATTTATAAATACAGTAGAACAAGCTGGAATATAGTGCAAATACAAAACAATAACAAGATACTTTTGTTTCTTGCTTGTGTTGAAGTTGTAGCAGACAAAAGAACATGAAATGACGTCATTATTCAAGATGGCGGTTACTCACAATCCAAAATGGTGGAAAAGTGGAGACTTTCAAGTGCTTGTCTACATATTATATGCAACAAGGTACAAGAAAATTCTACCAATTTTCATAAAAGCGAGTTCAAATACTTTCATTCAAGTTAGAATGTTGTCGGCAGCTAAGTGTTTCTTTGACCAGGAGGGTTTGGCTGGATTGCCGAGGGGCCATTATAAAAAAGTGGCCCTTTTGAGGAGGGTCATCTTCAGTAATCCCAACAATAATTGTTGTCAGTGGTTCTTCCCTGCTATTATTACAAGAAAAGAATAAGTTTGCTGTTGGGTCACTTCAGCTTTTGGAGCCAGTAAGTCAGAGGAGAGGGAGAGGCATTCAATCATGCAAAGATAGTTGTCGATTTGTCTATACCGCCAGTGTTCTGACTTCCTTTGGTAGTAATTTAAGAAGCTTCAAATTTCAAAGAGATTTGTTTGTACATATCGAATTCAAATTTCAAATAGCGACTCTCACACTGTCAACAAGATCTACTGACAGATGAGTGCTTGCACACACAAGCTAAATGATGCATGTACATAAAATATTTTTTATTTTTTAAAATATTGCACAACTTAACTAGTGTTTCACAATTTGGCGACAATGCGTACCCGGTACATACCATATCTCTTCATGATCAAAATGACCGTTTTGGGCAATTGTTTCTGGCGTCCTGTTTTCAGTCCATAATCTCCCATTTTTTACTCTTTTTGTAATGCACAGTTAACTTCGTTTGAAAATTAATCTCAAAATGTACAAAATGTAAATTTAGAGAACAGGTCTAAAGTTTCAAAACATTTCCGAAGGGGCCCCTTGACCCCCCTAGACCCATGCCTTTGGCACTCAATAAGTGGTGTTGATGACGTACATGTACATGTAGCACCATTTCTGGCAGCAATATAATATTCAGCAATTTCAATTGTTCCTGTCAGGTCCCAAAAGATCTGCATACTGCCTGTAATAATCTGCTGCACTTTTTATTTACCAAGAAAGAAGGACATTTTTTCTGAGCATACATGTACTTCCAAATGTGGGGGTTTATTTTTACTTAGGAATTTTGAATGGGAGGGTTGTTTCTATTTTTCAGGTGTTTACAAGTTGACCAGCCCCCTCTCCCAGTTAATATATGACCAGCCCCCTCTCCCAGTTAATATATGACCACTCCCTGGGACACAGACTTCAATGTGACCTCATTCTAATTATATTATGTAATTATCATTTCTGAAAAATATCCAAGTTATTCTGTTTTAAATACAAGTGAGATATAATAGCAATATGTACATAATCAATAATAAATTATACATTTATTTAATTTATTACTTCAAAACATTTATATTGCTTGAATTTTATTCTTGTTTTTTTAGGTATAAGATTTATGAATTGAAATGTCAATCAAATAGTTTATTTTGATTTTTATTACAATAACAGGTTCACCTAGTATGTGATATATGAACTACAACAAATATTATCTCATAGTTCAAATTATGACATGATTGATTAACTCTTAATTGGTCAGTTTATGACATAATTAATGTTTCTGCCCATGGTAGTTACTTTTTCATTTAATTTAATTTAATTTAATTCACTTGTGAATCTATTGGAACAAATAAAATAATGGTGTCCAACCGGAACTTGGGCAAATCCTAAATTGGGATAAAATAGCATGTAAGTATGTATCATACGCAGTGCAAAACATGTCAACTGATGTGTTAACTAATGGGTTAAAGCACTTAAGATTGCACATGCTTTGTTGGCAAATACATGAACAAGCAATTTTGAATACTACACAAGTCTTGCCCACTGCAATATGAAGACATTTCAAGTTCATTATGCATGGAAAATGTTTATGTATTTACTAACAAATTAAGCAAGCAAGGGTGCTCCAAAAAATTTAATATTCAAGTTGAGTTTGCTGCAAGATACTGAAACAAAATAACAAGACACGAAAAACAACACACAAGATGAGTTGAACAGGATGCAGCATGTTGCAGCTCTCTTGCAAACTAGGGAAAACCGATGAACTTCATGCTGGTACCACACTCAGGTGAAGCAAAGTGAAAAGAACTAATATTTTTGCAGAAATGAACCAAACATGCCCCAGCTCACACCTTAGAACTGCAGCTGCTGTGTGATAAAACGTACAATGCTCCACATGGCTTTTCAGTGTATATTTTATCACATGGCTCTCAGGTCATTGTCACATGTATAACCACGTGGTATAACTGGACCAGTCAGAATTGAAAGATTATAAACACATTGATTTACTCTATAATAGGCTGGGACGAGCCTTCAAATCTTCATTTGTTCACCTTTGCCTTCAAAGGATTTTCTTGACTTTCGAAGATTTGTTTTCATCATGAAATTATTGTATTTTAAATAAAAACTAATTCTTTTCAAATAAGTATAAGGACAAGCTGTCCTGAACTGGCAGTTTTTATGCAAAAAAAATCCCCTTACATCGAACTTCACACAGAGAAGTTCATGTTAGAAACGTGCTTGAAATTGGCTTGAAATAGTTGTGGTTTGTCCTTGATCATTTCACACATGATTAACATGAATGGCAGTCACCATACAAAACTCAAAAGTTTGCAAAACTCAATGACCTTCAAAGTTTGTTGCCTTCATCCCAGCCCTACTCTATAATTTCATGATCAAACAAACAGATTATGGTAACTGCTCAACAAAATGCTGTTTATAATCATTTATTTATCCTTATGACCAAGCTGCTTATTAATTAGTTATCACTGGCCTGCTGTATCTTCAAATGCCAAAATTTTAAAAACTTTATTGTACTTTTAACTAATCAGTTTTAATCTTGAACAAACACTTTTACTCCTCAAGAGCTGCAGAATGAAGTCATGTTCTTCAACAACTGGTTGAAAAGTAACGAGAAAAGTTTTGGTTTTAGAAAAATTAATTATCTTTAATGTCAGCACAAAGGTTACAATTTGCACTTGCAAGCATCTAGCTTTCTATAATTAACATTTTTGGAATGTTTGTAACCATTCCATGGGCTACAAATAAATGTAGTGTAAGTACATTCAAGCAGTTCACCGCACTTCAAATTTTGCAAGCACTTCAAAGCAACAATCGCACTTCAACCCTTGAATTTGCAAGGGGTTTGAAGCCCCATAGATTTCTCCAACATAATTGTTTTGTTCTTAAGCACCAAACTACACTTTTTAGTAGCTGTAGCTTAATTAATAAGACATCATTCGACACTAATTCTTGACATCATCTTTCATAATTTATGTGGAAATGATTATGCAGCTTAGATAAACTTCAGAAATCTGTAAACTCTGGTAGACTCTGGTCAAATACATGTACTTAGATTGATTATGCCAAAGGGTTATCTTTTATCTTTAACTGTATTGAAAATCTTGGGGAGGGGGGGAGGCAGGGGCAGATCCAGTAATTTCAGAAAGAGGGGGCCGGAACCGAAAATTCAGGAAAGGGGGGGGGGGACGAAAGGGGGGCCACAGTCCCACCCCTAAATCTGCCCATTTATGTTATGGAAAAGGTTGCAAGGATGAGGGTTAATTTGCAAGCAGTGTGAAATTCTAGGGGACCATTTGAACAGCATCCCTACAAAAGGGCACATGTTGGTGGCACATGAACTGATTGAATAAATACAACTTCCTGCTATTTATGTTCTCTTCCGTTATTAGTGGTCCAGCTACAACCGACACATGCAGTGCTCACTTCTCACTCTCTCTTGCCTGCTGTGAAGTGATGGAGGGTAGGGGGCCCATTACTCAATAACTGTTTTTGTTATGTACGGACCCCTGAAAAATGGAGTAAAGTGTGTTGGACAAATGATACAGTTGCGAATGATACTCTGAGCCTGGATATTCAGAACCCTGATGACAACGTACATGAAGGTGCATGTACTGACAAATGTGTTACTTACATTTGACTCTGACACGAACCTCCTGACGTGCCCCCACCCCCTCCTTGTTGTATGGTTCACAGATGTAAAATCCTGCATGCTTCTGGTTTATGACATCAAATGTAAGTTTACCACTAGTCGTTGCAGGTCTGTCATACATCTCCTGTTCCTTTCCACTGGAAGTTCTGAGAAAGAATTTGTATTTGGGCTTTGGGAATCCTCTAGCCGTGCAGAAGATTGTGATGGTTCTACTCTGGCCCACAGTATTGTTGGAGGCATCTGTTGTTACATGTGTGTCTTTGGGTTTGACTGGAAACACACCATGCAGTCGCAACACAAACAAGAAACTAAATTAGCTGTTTAACAATTGAGTAATAATGGCACTACTGGGATAGTAAAATGTTAGCCAGGTCCCCTGTTGTCTCCGCGCTGCTTATACAGTACGTGACCGCGTTAGAAGCAACATCGGAACGACTGGGGTGAGCTTCACGGTATCAACGCTGGCGGAGACACCAGGAATAAAATCAAAATCAGTCCCCAAAATCACCAAATTGGTCCCCATACGTCATTGACAGCAACAGACGAAAAGCAGAGAAAAATGGCATGATGGCTTGAGAGAAGATAGCTTATTGCATCATTTAATGATTTATTGTTCGTAATATAGTTTTAATTACTGACCGGATGCAGTTTTTGGCTTGTTTTCATATGGACATTGGTCTTTTAAAATCTTGTAGCTTTGTTTACTGGCGTTAAGCAGACGGTCATTTCCAATGTTTATACATCAGCTGACTGAACTTTATCAAGATATTTAGGCTCGATCACATAAAACAGGCATAGAACCAACACAAAGTAAAATATTCTACAAGCTTTGTATCGATTTCTTTACACAGGTTTTTAACATACATAGTATCAACTGTCTAGAAACTAGGAAACTACTCAGTCAGTCAGTTCTTCAGTTTGTTGTTGTTCGATTCTCTGTTCAGCAAAGGTGATTCATAAAATTTCCAACAATATGTTCAGGTCACCAAAATCAAGATAAACTTACCAGATGAGATGAGTCTCAAGAGATTGTGATAGTCTTTAGACAGAAAACATTCACAAGTCAAGAAAGTCGAGCCCTGGGAGTCCAACAGGCAACACGAACACTTGAGACTTCAGACTCATGCAGTTGTCAGTTGAGATGCGGCTCTACGATCCGTATCGCCGATTCTTTGCACATCAATTACAAACATGTACTTCCATAAATACATAACTATTATTACCATTATAAATGCTCACTTTCGATCCTGAATATGAAACACTTTAAAGCTTCAGACATCGCTGAAATACCGTCATGCAGTTGGTGCAACTTGAGTGGTCAACTTGATGCAGAAATTGAATTCAAAATTGAATTGTTTAACTCGCGATTTTCAGTGAAGCGTCAGAATTACAACTGAAACATGACTCTTATGCTGCAGAGCCTCAAACTTCTTGGAGTTTAAACTTTAGTTCCTCGCTCTTTAGTATCAAAACAAACAATAATTTGATACGAGCAGATGTCACAAAATCTTCCTGTCTTCCGATTGTATTCCTGGCATCCTTTTTTCACTCTCCCCCACAAATATCCTTCGCATGCCATTCGAAGAAAAAAGGGTGCCAGGGGACCTGGCTAGACGAAGGCCTTAGTTTTTGTTTTTGTAAAGTACTTTTCCCTATGATTGATCTACAGTTAACATACATTAGAAAAACTGGAAAATGCATGTTCTGTAGAATGACGCGTACGGCTTGTTACATGTTGGTATCATGTAGAGAAATTTATTACTTAATTTTAATTTCTAACTAGTACAATTTTACATGTATGGATTTAAATAATACACAATACATGTAGCTCATTTCCGAGATACACTTGTATTCCTGTGAACAAAACCATCAAATCGAGATTTGGTGCCAAGTTTTCATACAGTTGCTGTACTTTTCGCACCTAGCCTGAGTTTGAGGTTATTGTAGCGTATTTCGGAAATGGGCTATTAATAGACCAATCAAAACAGTGGAGAGTGTGGGAGTAGTCAATAATATCATGTACCACTGACTTACATGTTTGTAGAAACCGTCATCCTCAAGACCTTCGCAGACCTTCTGTACTGGAGCTCCAATTATGAAGCAGATGGTTGTTAACAACATGAGGAGGGAGGCAAATATGAAGCAGAAGCCACAAGCGCTGCATGGAAATATTTATGGTTAAAAGAATACTTTATAGTCAAAATAAATCAGATAATAGATATCAATAAACAAAATACAAACAAAAAGTAAGAATATTTACTTTTAAATGTAACAAAAATGTTTTAACGAAATCAAAATTCTGTTATTGAAAAAATATAATTAGTGCATGGTTTTAATTTAGTGACTTTTCACGAACTCTCTAAATTTGCTAAATCTACTGGTTGCTTTTAAAAATAGTAACCTTAAGGTAAAAGCTTTGTTGGTGAGAACTGTCTTCCTCAATTGTTATAATTACTTAAATTATGTAAAAATTATTACTTTTTGGGTTTTTTACCCTGAAGATGACATTTGTCGAAAACATTTGGTTTTAGATATTTTATTCAAACTTTTAGCCTTTTATCATAGTTATATTACTTGTAAGTCCAAAAAGAAATGGTAATAGTTACACGTACACAACATTGAACACAATAGAACACATGTGTGCACTATACTTACGCCATCAGACTCACGCCACCCATGTTAGAAACGTTGCCTCTGGTTGTGGGTACCGCCTCCTTGTCATAGCCACAGATGCCGCACATCAGTCCCAGACCCAACAACACCACAATAAGCAGTAAAATGCAAGTCAGACCCACTCCTGCATACCACCTGAAATCAGTAAATTGCATTTAGGCCCTGATCACATAATTATATAGATACGATTTCATTTGAAAACGGAAGTTTTTGAAAATGTGAATCTGTTTGAACACAGATACATTTTCATTGGAAAATGGAAATTTATTAAAATATATCTGTGTGGACAGGGATCACTTTCATTCTGTCTTTAGAAATTCCACTCTGGAGACCGTTTTTGAAAAGTTCAGTTATCAGTGCATTCGAAATAAACGAGAATCTGTGGATGGAAAATAAAAATGGAAACAAAAAATTTCATTGTGAAAAAATACTCTGTCCAAAAGAACAACAGAAGCACATTGTCAAAATATTCCTTGTAAAAAAGTTATGTTTTCGATGTCTAGATGGTACATGCAAACAGAAACATATATTTCATGTTCAATCTGTGTGGATGGGGCCTTAGAACGGTAATTGTGAACTTGTGGATTGTGAATAATGAAGACACACGAGTGAAAGACTCAGTACTCACACTAGTACTCTAGTGATCTACATAAGTGACAAGTTAGCCAATGTATATACGACGAAATAGAGAGCGTACTTCAATCTTATCATGTGTTTGTGAGTTACGTGTATTTCGTATGCAATTTGAAACCAACATTTTATACCAATTTTCATTTAGGAGTTGCGAGGACGATAACTCGGAATGTTATACAGGGCAGGAAGGGAGAAAGCAGTGGGAAGAAAGAGGGAGAGAAAAAAGGAAGGTGAGAGAAGATGGGAGAGATTAAGGTAGAAGATGGGAGAGAAGAGGGAACAAGGCAGAAAAGAAGAGGTTACTAGAGGGGAGAGAAGTTCTGGGGAATAACACAGAAGAGAAGAGGGAATAATGCAGGAGAGAAGGGGGAATAAGGCGGGAGAGAGGAGGGAATAATACAGAAGCCCAGAGGAAATAATGCAGGAGAGAAGGGGAAATAAGGCGGGAGAGAGGAGGGAATAATACACAAGAGAAGAGGGAATAATGCGGGAGAGAGGAGGGAATAAGGCGGGAGAGAGGAGGGAATAATATGGAAGTGAAGTGGGAATAATACAGAAGAGAAGAGGGAATAATGTGGGAGAGACGAGGGAATAATATGGAAGAGAAGTGGGAATAATGCGGGAGAGACAAGAGAATAATGTGGGAGAGAAGGGGGAATAATACGGAACAGAAGAGGGAATAATGCGGGAGAGAAGAGGGAATAATGTGGGAGAGAGGAGGGAATAATATGGAAGAGAAGTGGGAATAATGCGGGAGAGAAGAGGGAATAATGTGGGAGAGAGGAGGGAATAATGTGCGAGAGAAGGGGGATAATACGTAAGAGAAGAGGGAATAATGCGGGAGAGAGGAGGGAATAAGGCGGGAGAGGAGGGAATAATATGGAAGAGAAGAGCAAATAATACGGAAGAGAAGAGGGAATAATGTGGGAGAGAAGAGGGAATAATGTGGGAGAGAGGAGGGAATAATGTGGGAGAGAAGGGGGGATAATACGGAAGAGAAGAGGGAATAATGCGGGAGAGACGAGGGAATAATGCGGGAGA